>NSDO01000143.1:142291-153353 GCA_002286825.1 Lagenidium giganteum
GCAATCGTCTATGTCAACCACAGATCCGGTATTGCTGAAGGCAGCAAGGATAGGTGAAGCGGAGACAGAGACAGTCGTGTGGTCGAAGTGCTCGCATGTCGGACAGAGAATTGGCTGTCCAAAGCCCTCGTCACCTTGCGGTGTTCCACACCACGGATGCATGTTGACGTTGCACCGTGGGCATGCATGAACGGGGCCAACGTTCTCACCGCACCCTCCACAACGACCTTCTGATGCTTGGACTGCCATCGTTGGCGCTGATTTGATACTGGTGTCTGGCCTTGACCGATGCACAGCGATTTGGCCGGTTGTATTTGCAACTAGGATTGAAGGATACGCCCTAATTCTGGTACACTATATACGAAGGACGCTACATTTGAATTTGGCCGCTGGCTTGGATACGTAAATTACAGTCCATGACAATAATTTAGGTACGACTCTAAATTTGGTAAGACTCTAAATGCGGTGATCACTGTAGACGGATGTGAAAGCAATTGTGGTTTGTGGTTGCCATGTTTTGTTACTCGTTTTGTGGTTGGTTGACTGGCGTTGTGACTGATATTGTGGTTGATTGTGTCATTTTGTGGATCTTACCCAGCCCAACAAGGACTGTGGTGTAGTGCACATCGAAAAATACCAGTAATTAAGTAGGATCAGGTATATTTCAGGGCGAGGAAGTAGTATTGACGATAGGGCCCAGGGTTGATGGATCTTGACTGATCCGGCTCAGTCACTTGGCGTCATGCCCATGATCCAGCTGACCCACTTGCGGATCCGGCTCATGATCCGGCTGACCCTCTTGCGGATCTTATGATCCGGATTACCCACGAGTCGATCAGGCTCACGATCCGGATCATCCGGCTGCTGAATCACGCATTCCCGCCGCTGGCTCAAATAAACCAGGGCCTGTGGTACTCCAAGGGCTGACATCAGCACTATCCGTTTAGGCAGGCTACGATAGGACGACCGGGCGCTCCCGCCAGACCGATAACCTGAGATTAATTACCCCACCTTGTGAGCAAGTCCTTTCTCGTCGCCAAGTCCATCCAGGCCACCCGTTGTGCGTGCGTCCTACCAAGTGTTGTGCTCCGTGGAAGCGTCGACCAGCGTATTGATGCGATTCTGCGTGGAGGTCTCTCCGTCGTGTTTGACGTTACAAGCTCACCACCCAACGCAAGGCACGCGAGGGTCGTGCCGGTGTGGTGAAGGGCTGGCCGAATCCTCTCGGACCTGGTCATTCTCTCCCACAAAACGGGCTGCGCCGGCGATGGCCTTGGTCTTGGAAACCTTGCTCATCTTCGACGGGCCCGCTCCCGCAGTTCTTGGCGCCACGGATTAGCGCTGGAGAGATGCGCTTGAGGTGCTGGAGTCTTGTGAGCCATAGGTCTTGGAGCTGGCGGATGGTCTTCGACAGCTTTGGTCCTTGGTCCTTGGCTCGCGCAGCGTGTTTGGATGGTCTTCAAGCGCGCTGGATCTGGCTTGGCGTAGTCGTAGTGGTTAGTCTTCACGCAGACAACTTGGCTTGTGTGCAGCGGAGACGCTACAGCACCTTGGAGTCACTGGGTCCAGTGCAAAAGACAAAGCAAAAGCAATTCCACGGTAGCCTCTGAGGTCTACGCACCTTCCTGTCAGGTGCACGGGCTTGACTGGAGTACCGAGCAGCACCGGGGAGTAGATCCACCGGTGGCGGGAGCTATGCTCGCGGCGGGGCCCTGTTTCCCTCGCGGCGGCACGCCCTAGAGCTCTTCGACACCGCTCGACGCTGTGTGGGGCCACGAATCTCCCCGGCGCGCGGAGCACTTGTGTCTTAGAAGGCAAAATCCGGACTGTATTGCTAGGCGTCGCTTGCGCGGCGCCTCTTCCTCCTAGGTACTATAATGCAACGGCCAAGTAGAAGTAACTACCAGACCACTAAACCTACAAAATACAATTTTTTATATAGTACTACTTAATGCAAATACAAACAAAAACACTGAGCTAACACCGCGAGGCTTGGAGTCAACTGGATTCGCTTGGATTGACGAGATCCGCTCCAACGGTCTTTATCCCGGTTCCTGGATCGTTCCTGGAAGCATCACCGCCGGATTTCTTTTTCCGCTCAGGTTCAGATCTGACCGGATCTGACCTTGGTCGATTCCAGCCAAACCGCACGCCGTCGCAGGAACTTCGGACCCGGGCCTTCCATCATGGGTCGGGTCAGCACACCTGGTGGACCGGGCAAATGCGCAGTTGAACCTTGGTCCGCTTCATCACACCGGCGTCGAGCCACAAGTAGGTTCCTGGGAACCAAGAAGGATATCGGGTACGGGCATACCGTAAGCCAGGTCTACCGACGGAAGTTCAAGCTTCCCCTCCGTCGACGTCGAGAAGGATCCGGCGTGACTTCAACCGGATCACTGAGAAGCAAAAGGTCATCTTCTAAGTCGTCTGGGCTTCAACAAGCAAACTGAGCGCAAAGAACGCAAAGGGGGACCGTATGGGCCCATTCCCAACGCAACAAGTGGAGCGCAAGAAGACACCAAGCAAGCAAGGGCAAGTCAAGTCAAGACAACGCCTCCACATTATGGGATTTTGCTAGGCACAATTCCACAATTGAAGCGCGAGACCGGGTCGCTAGTCTCTTCGTTGGGTCTGAATCACCAGGAAGATGACGGAGTTGACACGCGGTCGAGGTACCAGGGCTCCCTCGTTCGCGGATAAGGAACTAGCGCCCAGGCTTGATGCAGCAGGCGCAGGTTCCCCTGCTCCGTCAGGCCGCAGCATATCAAGCGCCATCAGTCAAGGCACCCGAGTGAGCGCCTCGCCAGAGGCGTCAGGCAGTCAGGCTAAGCGCACGGGCTTGCGGATGACTCATGAAGATGATCGCAGAAAAGAAGAAGAGGAAAAAGAAAAAAAGGAGAAGAAATTGGATTCAAGCCCGATCTCGAGCGGAGCCGGTTCAAGGTCTACGTTGCAGCAGACGTTCCTGGCTCAGCGAGTTCGCGAAGTCGTTGGTCGGTACCAGCTAACGCTTCAGTTCCTTCCGGCGCAGGAGCTCGCTGTCCCGAATCGCAGCTGCGTCGCCGACCCGAAGATGAGGCAGCAGAAGCGGAAGG
Source organism: Lagenidium giganteum (assembly GCA_002286825.1). Lineage (NCBI taxonomy): Eukaryota > Oomycota > Peronosporomycetes > Pythiales > Pythiaceae > Lagenidium > Lagenidium giganteum. Next base: position 145,387 of record NSDO01000143.1, read on the forward strand.
AAGCGAAGCTCATCGCGATTCGAGCGATGCTTGAGAGCGCTGGATACGACTGCCAAGGGACCTTCGCCGGGGGTGCGATGGAGTACTCGGATGATCTTCGGGACGAGCAGGTGAAGGCCCTCTCCGAAGCCATTCTCAGCTGTCTTGATGGCGTTGCCGTCGCTGGCTGGCGTCGAAGACGAGTTCAGCCCCGAGGTGGATTAAGGAACAAGATCACCTCGGATCACCCGTCCAGTGCCGACGCTTAATGACGGATCACCGAGACGCGTGCTGCGTGCGAAGCAGCAGCGCCAAGTCGAAGCCGCTCGATCGTCGGCTCTAGTGAGGCAAGAGCCTGAGCCAGCCGCGTCACCGGCAATGGCGGATGGGCTGAAGACGCCACCACGGGCGACGGAGATCGAGCACCAAACGCCTGATCCAGCAACGAAAGCAGCAGCATTCTCGTTTGACTTCAGTCCGTACGCACGCACCTTGAGTGATCCTGCTGACCCGTCCGCCGTGAAGAGTGAGGAGCCGAAGACTTCGAGCTCGAAGGACGCGCCGTGGAATTGGCCGTCGGATTCTGCGGGTGCTAAGAAGTCAGCCTCAAGCACAAGTGAAAATTTGGGCGAGGGGTTAATGACGACTTACCGGATTGCCGACAACATGAATCACATGTGACAGTTGATGCGTCCACAGCAGGATCAGGCTGTGCGTCAACAGCTGGTGCAAGGAGAGCTGCTTCGACAGCAGCAGAACCAAGTGGATCGAACCACCCAAGGGCTGACCAATGTCAACAAGGGGCTGAACAACGTCAACTTGGTGATACAGAAGTTGACCGAGCGGATCTTGGCGTCAGAGCGTCGTTTTGGATGATGTCAGAAGTCCAAACCAGTGCCAGAGGAGACGCCATGCGATCTGAAGCCACCACAAGTGCCACGACCATCCCGGACGACGACGCGTGCTGGCTCACTTGATAAGGAGGCCGAGAGAGTCCGACACGGAGATCAAGCCGCCGCCCTGAAGTCAGCTGCAGCCAGGAGGGAGTGGGTTGACGAGGATTACAGCGACAGCGACAACAGACGATCTGGACGACTTGGCGTCCCGAGCCGCGAAGCAGCGAGATGAAGCGTCGTCGGTGTGCATGCGCCAGTCAGCGTTGCCGGATCTTTGTGAGTTCTCAGGCCGAGATCACGATGAAAACAAGGCGAAGATACAGCTCGTGCCGCTGTACCCTGAGCTCCGAGGAAGAGCTTTGTCTGGTCTTAGAACACCTCCGTCGCCGACAGCAACGAGAAAAGGGTGAGCGAGCGGCGCCAACGCGCCATCCTGCAAAACAAGTCTAGTTCGTGTCAGGCAACTGGTCATCCAGCATGGTGGCCAGCTGGCACACCTGCAGCGATCGCACACGTCTACGCTCTGCAACACACGTCAGCCGTCAAACCAAAGAAGAAATGCACGACTTCCGGATCCGGCTTACATGTTGAGAAGGACTGCTGGCGCGGACTCACGTGTGGGCACGGCAAGCGCAAGGGTCATCCGTCCGACCGATGCTTGTTGTACTGCAAGCCGTGTGGCCGAGCCCACAGCGCCGAAGATCCGTGTCCAGTCGGAACGTTGTTGAAGGCGCTTAAGGAATGGTATGAGCCAGCCCAACACACTGGCATATTCCCGCCAGGTGTGGAAGCATGGTTAAACTAGTCCGCGCGCCAGGCTCTCAGAACCTGGTACGCGCCGCGCGGACTCCATTGCATGTATATGAGACTGCTTATAACATAATGTCCCTTAGCCCTTTTTTGAGTTTTCTGCAAACCTCTTGAATATAGCGTTTCATGGCGCGAACACTATTTCGAATTTGAAAGCTCCAAACCCCCCACAAGAAAGATTTGCGTTTTGGCTTTGTCGTGGTGTGCGGAAGTCCAATTTGGACATAACTGCTACAAGGACAATGTGTTAAAAGCAGTCTCATATGCATATCGAACCTGCGAGAAGGATCCAGCTCAAGATGATCTACTAGAACAGGAAAGCGATTAGTGTGAGGATAACGAGGATCAATCAAATCTGTGATCGACTTACCGAGCGTTTGAGCGTTCTCAAGTGGTTCAGCGGCTCAGACTTGAACAGTGGGGCTACTGGAAAAGGCACCGTGAACGGTGGGGCTACTAAAAAGGCACCAGTCCACTGGCTCGATCACCGAGCTCGGATCCTGCTTGATTCTGGTGCTCATGTATCCATAATCGACCCAGCGTTTGCGCGTAAAGCTGGAATCGAAGTGGATCGTACGAGATCAATCCGGTGTGTCGGGGTTGGCAGTGCTCCATACCGACCGGATGTCCGTGCGAAGATCACGATCACCTTAGCAAGCAAGTTCGCTTACGAGTTTGGTGTGTGGGTTGGCCCCCGAGGCGACATCAACGCCATCTTGAGAATGCGCTTCATGGTGCCGGTCGGTATCTGGCTGGACATAGCCGACGGATCCGAACTGCGTGTACGGGTCGAGGGGCAGAAACAGCTCTTCGGGCAACAACGCACGACCAATCGTGGCGGATGACATCCTGGGGATTCCACCAGGGCAGTTCCCAGAGATCCCGGTGGCGGATACCGGCGCGACAAGCTGTGGCTGAAGCGATGACCGGAATGGGTGCCGTTGCTGGTGACGCGTGTCATCCAAGTGTTCACACGCCATTCGGCACTGGCTTGGCTGTTCCGATCGCGTGGATTACAAGGGCGCCTACACCAGTGAGCTGCACTGCTGCCCGGGCGGTCATTGGAGATCCACCGGGCTTACAAGGCTGAATGTGAGCTGGTGGGCATGCTGGCCGCGGCTGTGATGCCCTACGAGCGCCGCGATGAAGAATTGGAGGCGGTACGTCCCCACAAGACGTCCGCCGCTGACCATCGCAGGTGGTAGAACGTCGTGGGCGTGCTAACCGAGTTGCCAGACGACCCAAGCGTCCGGTCAAGGAGAAGCACAGTGCCAGTGGATCAGGCCAGTGGAGGCTACCAGGCTGGGAAGTTCCGCGGTCGTCCAAGGGGAACACCGAGCTGTTGATCTGATCGACCAACACTCGGGGTTCGTAATCACCAAGGCTACAAGCTCACGCAGTGCTCAGACAATCGCAGAGGCTTACGAGTCCGCGGTGTTCCGCTACTTCGGTGCAAGCGTGGTGATCCGGCTCGACCGCGAGCCAGGATTCATGTCGGCGGCATTCCAAGCCTTCAACAGGATGATCGGGCAGCAGTGCAAGCGACATTGGCTTGTAGGCCACAAGCGAACGGCACGACGGAGCGGATGGTCCAGACCATCACGCGAGCCATCAAGCTCTACGTCCGCGACCAAGGCCAGCGCGATTTGGATGACTATGCTGGAAGGCTACAGTTTGCGCTGAACCAGTCCATTGACCGCGTGCGCGGCGACGCGCCGTCGTACCTGCTGTACGGATTCTAGCCGCGGTCAACCGTCGAGACAATGCTTCCAGATCCTCATCCGGATCGACGTGATCCTCAAGCCAGCCGGTGGCGAGCAGCTGCCCAGCGACAGTATCTTCATGCGAGAGAAGTTATCAACCAGCGGCTCAGGGCTGCCCAACAGCAACGGGCTGACAGGCACAATGAAGACAATGAAGAAGCGACACATCTGTGTTCAACTGTCTGAGAATTTATTCCGCGTTGGTGTAGAGTCCTGATCAGATCAGCCTCGAGCTGAAGCCAGGTGATCGCGTGTGGCGGTACATCAACCAAGTCAAGGAAGGGTAGGCAAGGAAGCTGGCTCACCTCTGGCATGGTCCTTTCAGGATCACAGAGCGGGTCAGCGAGTTTAGTGTGCGGCTACAAATCGAGAGAACGAGCTACAAGTTTCACCCGGTGGTGCACGTCTCTAGATTGAAGCGGTGTCTAGTGAACGACTGTCGGCCGGTTATCGAGCTAGCCCCAGGTGTCAGTGGATGCCTCGACTTCGACGAAGCATTGTTGCTCGAGGATAGCTGGGCTCCAGATGACACGTGCGGCGAGTTCGAGGTGGTGGCCATGCTGGGTGACCGTATGCGCAAGGTGGCGCGTGAAAGTAGGGTGATCCGACAGTACCTCGTGCGCTGGGCCATTAGTGGAGACCCCAGCTCCGGATTTTCATGAACGGCTTGTACACTGCGGCGGTAATGGGCCGAGTCCCCTGTGCAAGGCGCTCAGCGGAAAAACCCCGAGATGGCACCCTGAGCCTAGGATAGTACGGGATCTTGGCAATGAGCTTCTCCAGCTCGTCCGGTGTGGTGGCCAATCCAGGGTTGGGCGGCGCAAACGGCCACTCCAAGTCAGCTGCGCCGGGCGACAGGTAACAACCATGAGCAAGCTGGATCAAGACGGGGGTAATCGAGACCATACAGGTACTTACACGTCAACGCAGAAGGAGCCGTGTAGGTGAACGGGATGCGGACCATACGCGCTCCGAGCGCAGCCAGGTAAGTCCCCGGAGCACCGTCGTCAGAGCTGTCGGAGTCTTCGTCGCCAGTCGACTCACCGTCGTCCTAACCCTGCGGCTCTGGTTCCTCACCACGCTGATGTTGATCATCTTCATCCGAAGGAAGCTAGTCAGTGTCGCCGTCTACGTCGTCATCATGCTAGGCGCAGGTACCGTCCAGTGAGTCGCCAGTGGTCAAGCCTACGGTGTCGGGGCAGTCAACGCATGATCTGGTGCCGGAGCCGGCTCGGGAGCTGGATCCTGCTGATCGGCTGGCTTGGGCTTCTTGCGCAACCGCTGAGTGACAACGTCAGCCTTGCGTTTCGACATTTGCGCCGTGGACACAGCGGAGAAGGAGACGGTAGGCGCGGCGGATAAGGGAGCCGGCTCGGACGGTGCCATGACCTCCATCGCTGTGGCGTCAGATGTAGGCGCCGGAGCGGTAACGGCGGGTGCGCCCACCTTCACAGCGGCGTCGACCTGGAATGCTGGAACGACAACGCTCGAAACAAGGGGCGTTGAGCTGGCGGGAGCGGTCACAGCGTCCGTTGAGCTCGCAGTCACGCTGGACAACGGCTGCGAAGAACTGGAGAAAGCCGGCGGACTGCCGCTGTTGGGTTGGGCTGGAGCAACCGGATCTTCGACGACCGGCATCTTGACGGGACGAACAAGCGAGTACTTGGTCACCAATCGTTCCAGGGACACGAGCTCCAGACCCGGCGGCAGGGCCGCCTAGATGCTGGCTTGCTCGACCGCATGCTCGTACTCATGTTGCTGGGCGGCCATGCACAGCGCGACGCTGCCTGAATTTCGTCGGCGAATGCTTAGACAGCGAGTCAAGCTGGACACCGATCCCCGGGGTTCAATCGGGTAAAGTTGCACGTGCTGCCAGCGGGTCCGAACCGAAGAGATCCAGACACTATGCTGCCGGGCTGCCTTGAACACCCGGTCTATCAACACGTCCAACGCGCTTTAAGCCTCCTTGGCTCCAGCCAAGGCGGTCAGGAGCTGGATGTTTGCAGCATGTGATCACGCAGGAAAAGCAGCTTCACCAGTTTCGCCCAGGACTGCGAGCAATCGAACAAGCGAGTGTTAGCGCGCGGAGACAATGAAAGCAAAAGAATGGAACTCACTCGGTCCGAATGCACCGTAGACTTCAACCAGTCAGTGAGCTTGACGACGTTTTGCTGACGGCGTCAGCCCGAAGGCGCGTGTTCTCTTTCTCGAGCGCGTCGATACGATCGCGAAGCTCCGCGACCTCCTTCTCCTGCCGGCGAATTGTCTCGCCGCGGCTTTCAAGCTTGTCGGTGAGCAGCTCAAACTCGTCGATGGTAGGCGCTGCGCCACCTTCTCGTTCGCCGCCGACGCCGTACGAAGCTTGGCTCGGAACGCATCCAAATCCCTTGTGGGTTCGGTCTTCAACGCCTTGGCTTCGTCGATCAGCTGGTCGATGCAGGCCTTCGATTCACGAGTTTGGCGACCCTCATCAGTCAACAAGAGCTCGGCTTGGGCGAGGTTGCTGAGGAAACTCAGATCCTGAAGCCGGGTGAGAGAGAGGACGCGATCAAGCGTACGCTTCGACAAGGCGATGGTCACGGCGGTGGCCATGGCCTCGCACCGCTGCGCCAAGCGGCGGAGGTTCCGGTCGGGCAAACTCGGTGAGGCGTCCACCACCTGCCCAACCGTGACTTTAGCCGGATCACTGAAAAGCAGAAAATCATCTTCCAAGTCGTCTGTGCTCGAACCAACAAACGGAGCGCAAATAACGCAAGGGGGCCCTTGTGGGCCCATTCCCAACGCCACAAGTAGAGCGCGAGAAGACACCAAGCAAGCAAGGGCAAGTCAAGACCGCGCATCCAACTTGTGGGATTTTGCTAGGCACAATTCCACAGGACAGAAAAGAAATTGCGGTCATGGAAAGATGCCTGCCAGATGCCCGCTCGCTGTTATGCGAGTTTCATGTGAAGAAATGTTTCATAGCAAGCATGGGTAGGCATGTTCATCACACCGCTCTTGGGCGAGTCCGCGTTCGCTGCAAGCGGCCATGCTGGTCGCTGTTCGCAAAATGGTGGAGGCCAAGGATGAAATGGAGTGCATGTTGGCGCGCGCGGCATGCTGATGACAAAGGTACGCGACGAGGAGGACAAGGAATCCAACTTTGAAACCTACGTTTTCAAAAACTGGGAGTCTTGTCGAGAAAAATGGGTGGCATGCCTCCGAGATAACGTCACCTGACGTTGAAGATACCCATGATAACAGTGAAGGATTCAGCATTCTGCGATCGCGAAACGTCCCGAGACATGTGATGTATGCGACCAGCCAGAGTCGCTATAAAGCGGTATCCGACACGACAGCCCGTATCTTGGACTTGCTGACGGCAATGGGCGCGTCCCGGTTCAAGCGTCCAATGAATTCGCTGGAGCAATGAATTTATCAGGTGATCAGCAATAAAGAAGACGACAGCGCGTCAGTAGAAGACGACCGCACGCCAATGGGCGGTCCAGTGGAGAAACCAGAACGGGGACAGAGCGACTCCGATCGATCTGGAAAGGATCCCAGCTGATAGAATCTCCAACTTGTCTAACCCAGTCGATTGTGTCTCTCATTGCACTCACAAGTTTAGAGCGTTCCACAAACACTGTCATAATTCGGAGCGCCATTGCTGGAATACAACCCATCCTGCTAACGTCGACTAGCACGCACTTCAGGAACACATCCTAAAGGTGAGACTCTTACTGCCGTGAACAAACTGGGGGAGATCCGTCTGTTCGGCAACAACTCGCTATATCGCGCGGTATTTTGCACTGATTGTTTGACTTGTGTGTGATCTTGTGACTCATTTTGTGGGGTTGTGGTTCGTTTTGTGGTTCGTTATCTGGCTCGCGTTTGGTTTGCGAGCGCCACGATGTGGGGCTCGACCATGAGGTACTGCATGGCGCACATGGGACTGCCATAGCTCGTACTGCGTGGTAAGTAGATAGAGAGGTTTGTGACGAAGCGGGTCTTCAGATCGCGCTTCTCCGCGTCACAAGGTTCGCGGCTGCCTGAGGGGGGTGCCTCGTTCTGGTTGCTTCTCTCTCGACTTCACACTGTGTACCCAAACCGCGAAAGGGGTTCGGTCTTCACAATCCACGCGTGGGTCTTGCCGTGGAAGCACTCGCTGCTGTTGCTGCTTGGTGAACGCGTTCGATGGACTTGTCTTCAGCTACGCGTTTTGTTGGGGTCTTCTACCGCGGATACTTCGACGAGGCAGAAGCAGGTTAGAGGTCGGAGGTCTAGTTAACTCCCTTGATAATACGCGTTCTAGTTCTTCSTGTACTTTAACGTGCCCTCAGCTTAGGCACGAGGGTTAGTGAGAGTCTTCCGCTTCCTGTCGCGCTCACCGGCTTTGCCTGGCCTCCTGCGGTGGGCTCAGGACACTTGGGGGAGACGAGGGACTTGAGTGGTTGCTGGAAAGTTTGGCTCTGATTGTTCTGTTTACTCTGGACCTCTAACCCCTGATACTTGATACCCTGTCCTACCTGACATGTCCTAT
>NSDO01000143.1:175255-192411 GCA_002286825.1 Lagenidium giganteum
CCCACTCGATGGGAGGTATTGAGGGAGAATACCAAAGTGTATTGAATGGGAGGTCCCCAAAGGGGTACCTCTGATAATCGATATCCATCCGGATATCCGATGGATATGAGTTCCTACAAACTACCGTATCTAATATGCATCTGTGCCCACACACGCATGTGGCACACCTTGTGTGACGGGCTACCCCGTTACAACCAAGCTATACGAGCAGGAAATGACCACGTGCGCCTTTGACGACGGTTATGGCGGCAGCTTCCCTCACGTCGGCCTGAACTCCGTCGTGGGCGACTGTGTCGACCTGGACTTTGACGTCGTCAAGGCGAGCGACGCCAAACTTCTTGATGCTGGTTGAGGCTGACGCAAAAGCGTGCAGTTGAATCAAGCACCGACACCAAGACGTTCTCACTTCATTATTCCTTCACACGGATGGAGACAGCCGCGTGTTGGGTGTCGAAGTCTGCATTGGAGACGAGTGGATAGCAGGGACAACCGTGAGAGTATTGAAATGAAGCGAGCAAGTTCCTAGACGGTGGCAAAGAGCTCCATCTCGAGGCTTGCCTGGGGATGGAAGCAGCTTCACCACAGCGCTCGAAGGCGTGACTGTCACAAAGTGGCAGCTTCACCGCTTCTTTGCTCAGGCAGCTTTCGTTGCTGACGTTGAGGTGCGCATTGAGACACTCACGTCCTTCCTGACCTGTCCCATATGGGAGGTATTGATGAAGTAGATATACCGGTATGGTATCGGAATATATCTACCGACCACCCGAAATATAGTACTTATTTATCTGCTCCCACCGTCGAGGATTCGCGGAAAGTTCCAACGCCACTTCGCCACACTATTGTCTTCACTGGGCACAATCTTGGTGCTGATGTTTACTGGACTCGCTGCTGGCTTGCAATCTTGCATGCCAAACCAGTGCAGGATGTCTTGCACATACCGACGCTGGCACAAGGTGACACTGCTGTCCGAGTCATCGTGTACGACCTCGATGCCCAACACGAACTTGCAGTCGCCGGCGTCACTCATCTCGAAGCGCGACTTGAGTTACTATTTATTTCACTTGGTTCACCAAGTTCGTGCACGTGCTAGTCACCAACACATCGTCGACATACACCACCAGCACAACGCACTTGCGATCGGTGATCATGGTGTAAAGGCACGGGTCGTAGCTGGCCACTTGAAAGCCGATCGACTGCACGAACTCGTCAAACGTCTCGTTCCACACGCGCGACGCTTGCTTGAGCCCGTACAKCGAGCGCAGCAGTTGCAAACAGTCAAAGTCACCTTCGCGCTCCATGCGTGCCCTCTGAGATGACCATGAACAACACTTCCTTGAGCTTGCCGTACAGGAACGCTATTTTCACGTCAAGTAGCTGGACGCGCCAGCCCAACAACTTGGCCAGTGCCACCACCATGCGCAGTGTGACGTACTTGACCACTGGCGCAAACGTTTTGTCGTAGTGCAGCTGGTACTTCTGCGAGAACCCCTTGGCGACGAGTCGTGCCTTGTACCGGTCGATGGTGCCATCGGCATTGCGCTTGATCTTGAACACCCACTTGGCACCGATGGCACGCTGACCATGCAGCAACTTGGCTGCGCGGTACACACCACGTTCGCGCAACGACTTGAGTTCTTCGCGAATGGCCTTACGCCAGTGTGCAGCATCCGGCGCGTTGATTGCTTGCTGAAACGTCTGTAACTCCGCGGCGTCGGCGACTTCGACAGCATTGGCACTTGCCTTCCACCACTCGATGGGCTCCATGCGCGTACGACTGAATCGACGAGTCGTATCTGACGACGAGGTGTCACCATCATCGCACTTAACTTCCTCGTCTTGGTCGATCTCTTCGCGGTCATCATGCGGATCGGAACGCTTGCGCTTGTTGGTAGCGCTCATGTCTTCATCGCCTTGCAACAACAGTGGTGTCTCCGGCGCTTGACGACTGGTGCCATGGTCGCTGGCAGAACCCTACATCATATCGTAGCTGGGGTCGACGTTCATGTGGTGAACGGCGTCGGTGATGTCTTCCGTGACAATGTCGAAGCGTCGGCTACCCATGACCGTTTCGTCGAACTTGACATCGCGACTGATGACCACTTTGCCCCCTCGATGTCATAGAGACGATACGCTTTGGACGACTCTTCGTACCCAACGAAGACACACTCACGTGCGTTCGGATCCCACTTGAGACGCTTCTCCTTGGGTGGCAACACGTACGACAGGCACCCAAACACACGCATGTGTTGGACACTCGGCTTGGCACCATACACCATTTCGAACGGTGTCTTGGTGTCGCACTTGGGTGATGGCGATCAATTCTTGATGTAGATGGCCGTCTGTGCGGCTTCAGCTTAAAACTACTTGTCGAGCGACGCATGGTGCAACAGACAACGCTCGGTGGTGACGAAAGTGTGGATGGCCCGTTCGGCAGTGCCATTGGTCTGGTGTGCATACGGCACAGTAACTTGTTGCTGAATGCCCTTGGACCCATAGAACTTGTCGAGTTCATGCGTCGCGAATTCCTTGGCACCATCGTGGCGAACACACTTGACCTTGGCCTTGAGCTGCCACTCGACGGCGTTGATGTAGCGCATCAAGTGCTGTGCGCTGTCGGACTTGTTGTGCAGGCATAACCTCTTCCTTCATGCACCCGCTGAACTCGTCGACCACCAGCAGCAGGTACTTGCTGCTACCCATGCTCGGTTGCTCCATGGGGCCGCAGATGTCCAAGTGCAACACCTCGAAAGCCTTGTACTTGACACCTGGTGCAGTGCTCGACTTGAACGGCTTCTGTACCATCTTGCCTTGTTGGCTAGCACCACTTGCACGATGCCTCGATGCCACCACCACCACTGGCCATGCCAACCACCATGTTGTGCTTGACCATCTTGCATCATCAGGCCAGTGCGTCGCTGTCGACGAGTGAAGCCGAGTACGACAGCAGGTTCTTGCCGACACTTGGCACATACAACACGTTGTTGATGGCCAAGTCATGTGTCTTGCCACTTGGTAGCACCAAGGTCTCGTGCACCGTACCGACACCGCAAATGTTGGCATGCGCATCGTTGGCCACCGTCAGCGTGCCATGGTTGGCTTTGTGCAGTTGCGCGAACTTGGTCTTGTCGTTGCAGATGTGATGCGTGGCACCACTGTCGATGGCCCAACGCCCGTCGTTACTGGTACCCGCAGTTGGAGGTGGAAGTTGTATAGACAAGTACGCCTCAGTCGATCTGGTTGCAGATACAAACGCTCACTGCACGTCCGCTCTTTTCCTCAGTACTTGAGTGCTGAGTACACGGAGCTTCGGCGAGGGCCACAACGCACGCAAAGATCCTCAATATCAAGGGCCGATCTGGCGCAATCTAGATCAAATCCACCACCACGGCCACAAATCTTCGGGTGGGGCGCAAATCCAATCCAAATCAACCACCACGGCCACAAATCTCCGTGATGGGACACCGTACAACGATGTTGGGGCTGTTGAGTAACAAATCTCGCTTGTGCCGATTTTCAGCAGCGAATCTGCGCGTTCCTTATCGTTTGAACACGCAAATATGCAGGCAGGCACTCACATACCACACCTACTCGCAGACGCTGTCACGCAATCACGTCCTCGCAGACGCGCCTTGTTCGCACCCCGCCTGAGCCACTCGCTACATACTACAAAGGGCAAACACAACGCCACTTGTGTAGAAGAGGGAATGATCTGTACTGACGGTTAACCAAAGCTTTCGCGTAGGGTGTCCCTTGGGCTCTCCAACGCCACCGGTCGCGCCATCAGGTGGTAACTGTGGGCTGAGATCTTTACGGAAAGATCGCTTTTGCAATCTAACCTTCGTCACAAATATCCCAACCCCTGCGACAATACCTTCGAACCTAAGCGGGATGCCATGGGTTCAAGGTCACAGAAAAGAACAAGATATACCCATATCCCTACCAGTATAGTAATATATCCTAACAATGTCCCTGGGACAATATCTGCAATATCTCAATAGTATCGTGATCATCTAGCGAGATTTCGCCAAATTTGGGACTCAGCGATCACTGGCGAGACGTGCGCCACACGCGCTGAAATCGCCGCTCAATCTCACAACAAAACCCGACCGCGACACTTCAATTGCCACACGACCCATGCTTCGTCACAGTCGTTCAGCAGATGATGGTACTCGTCCTTGATGTGGAGCAGCATGACACCAAGAGCGTTGTTGGCCTTGACGTACTCTGTCGATGGCCCAACGTCCGTCGTTACTGGTACCCGCAGCACCCTTGTTTTACTCAAACGATGTTGCGAACGCGACTGCATCGAAGTTGTCTTCCAGGTTGGCGTTGTTAGCACTGCGCTGCCCACGTTGACGTTGTCGCTGGGCAGTCTTCTGCCAGCACTTGGCAGCTAAGTGGCCCAGCTTGCCACACACGTGGCACGTTCGCGTTTCCTTCTGCGCATTGAACGCCTTGGCATCGTCCGCAGACTTGTTGGATGCCTTGTCGGCGGTGCGCTTGACATGCTCGTTGGTCAGAGCCTTGTTCTCGTCTTGCGGCTTCAGCTCCGTGCTGCTCATTCAGTTGGTCAGGAACTCGCATCGCATGTATCTGGCGACAACAAGCAGCTTGGTCTAGGGCCTCGGTCCCGCAAGGCATGATGTCGGCCAACATCGGCTCAGTCCGCTGGTACTTGCCTTGCTTCAGGCCGCGCTTGACTTCATCGCGGATGTGGTGGTACTTGATGTCGATGTGCGTGGCACGACCATGGTTGTCCGGGTTCTTGGTCATCTTGATGCACGACTGCTTGTCTTCGTAGATGACCAAGTCTGGTGCAGGCATGCCAATTGCATCCAGCAACTCGCACAACAACTTGTGGGTCCACTTGCCTTCCTGGATGGCCAGGCTCAGTGCGACGTACTCGGCTTCACTCGTCGACAGCGACGCACTGGCCTGATGATGCAAGATGGTCAAGCACAACATGGTGGTTGGCATGGCCAGTGGTGGTGGTGGCATCGAGGCATCGTGCAAGTGGTGCTAGCCAACAAGGCAAGATGGTACAGAAGCCGTTCAAGTCGAGCACTGCACCAGGTGTCAAGTACAAGGCTTTCGAGGTGTTGCACTTGGACATCTGCGGCCCCATGGAGCAACCGAGCATGGGTAGCAGCAAGTACCTGCTGCTGGTGGTCGACGAGTTCAGCGGGTGCATGAAGGAAGAGGTTATGCCTGCACAACAAGTCCGACAGCGCACAGCACTTGATGCGCTACATCAACGCCGTCGAGTGGCAGCTCAAGGCCAAGGTCAAGTGTGTTCGCCACGATGGTGCCAAGGAATTCGCGACGCATGAACTCGACAAGTTCTATGGGTCCAAGGGCATTCAGCAACAAGTTACTGTGCCGTATGCACACCAGACCAATGGCACTGCCGAACGGGCCATCCACACTTTCGTCACCACCGAGCGTTGTCTGTTGCACCATGCGTCGCTCGACAAGTAGTTTTAAGCTGAAGCCGCACAGACGGCCATCTACATCAAGAATTGATCGCCATCACCCAAGTGCGACACCAAGACACCGTTCGAAATGGTGTATGGTGCCAAGCCGAGTGTCCAACACATGCGTGTGTTTGGGTGCCTGTCGTACGTGTTGCCACCCAAGGAGAAGCGTCTCAAGTGGGATCCGAACGCACGTGAGTGTGTCTTCGTTGGGTACGAAGAGTCGTCCAAAGCGTATCGTCTCTATGACATCGAGGGGGCAAAGTGGTCATCAGTCGCGATGTCAAGTTCGACGAAACGGTCATGGGTAGCCGACGCTTCGACATTGTCACGGAAGACATCACCGACGCCGTTCACCACATGAACGTCGACCCCAGCTACGATATGATGTAGGGTTCTGCCAGCGACCATGGCACCAGTCGTCAAGCGCCGGAGACACCACTGTTGTTGCAAGGCGATGAAGACATGAGCGCTACCAACAAGCGCAAGCGTTCCGATCCGCATGATGACCGCGAAGAGATCGACCAAGACGAGGAAGTTAAGTGCGATGATGGTGACACCTCGTCGTCAGATACGACTCGTCGATTCAGTCGTACGCGCATGGAGCCCATCGAGTGGTGGAAGGCAAGTGCCAATGCTGTCGAAGTCGCCGACGCCGCGGAGTTACAGACGTTTCAGCAAGCAATCAACGCGCCGGATGCTGCACACTGGCGTAAGGCCATTCGCGAAGAACTCAAGTCGTTGCGCGAACGTGGTGTGTACCGCGCAGCCAAGTTGCTGCATGGTCAGCGTGCCATCGGTGCCAAGTGGGTGTTCAATATTAAGTGCAATGCCGATGGCAGCATCGATCGATACAAGGCACGACTCGTCGCCAAGGGGTTCTCGCAGAAGTACCAGCTGCACTACGACAAAACGTTTGCGCCAGTGGTCAAGTACGTCACACTGCGCATGGTGGTGGCACTGGCCAAGTTGTTGGGCTGGCGCGTCCAGCTACTTGACGTGAAAATAGCGTTCCTGTACGGCAAGCTCAAGGAAGTGTTGTTCATGGTCATCTCAGAGGGCACGCACGGAGCGCGAAGGTGACCCTCGTCTCCCCAAGTGTCCTGAGCCCACTGCAGGAGGCCAGACAAAGCAGGTGAGCGCGGCAGGAAGCGGAAGACTCTCACTAACCCCCCGTGCCTAAGCTGAGGGCACGTTAAAGTAAACGAAGAACGAAAACGCGCGTTATCAAGGGAGTTAACTAGATCTCCTACAACTAACCTGCTTCTGCCTCGTCGAAGTATCCGCGGTAGAAGACCCCAACAGAACGCGTCGCTGAAGACAAGTCCATCGAACGCGTTCACCAAGCAGCAACAGCAGCGAGTGCTTCCACGGCAAGACCCACGCGTGGATTGTGACGACCGAACCCCTTTCGCGGTTTGGGTACACAGTGTGAAGTCGAGAGAGAAGCAAGCAGAACGAGGCACCCCCCTCAGGCAGCCGCGAACCTTGTGACGCGGAGAAGCGCGATCTGAAGACCCGCTTCGTCACAACTGGTGCGTATGCCCGGATCTTCCAGCCAAGACATGGGTGAGAAGTTAGAAGAGAAGCCCTCTGCTGTTGCAGTCGTGACACCGGATTCGAGCTCCGCCGGTGTCCTACGAGAAGATGAAGGAGCCATGGCGTCAACGCCCCTCGGGCGTCCGCCACTCGCGAAGTCACGCGTTTACGAAGCCGAACAAGCTTCTGCGTCGTCCCCACCCCGCATGGCTTCGCTGACGCTGGGACCGTCCGGTTTCACGTCAGCACGGAGTTCGGTTGACGCGTATTACCAGTCGACAATCGCGAAGTTCTTCGAAGCGTCCGACATCATGAACGCGATGGGTTTCGTGGTGCCGTCACGACCGCTTGACGTCGTCACGCCACGGCTCGACCTGACGGATCCACTGGCCCTGGCCAGCGAACGCGCGCGAATGCTCCTGACCGCCGGCTTCTCGGCTGACACAGCTGACTACGCGAAGTTGGCCAACAAAACGCGAAAGGAGATGGCACGTGCTAGGGCGACGGTCCACAAACTGCTGGATAGCTGGGCAACCGCGCGCGGAGACCAGAATGTCTTCGAGAAGCCGCGACCGACACGCCAAAGCTAAATACGAAGCTCGCCATGTTACGCCGTGGACACGCAGGGCGACGTGCGAATGAGGAGCGCGATCCAGACGCCACCAGCCCACGCGGTTCGCTCTCGAATGTCGCGAAAAAACGCGAAAGTGGACGAAGCTTTCGACGTCAACGCGAACCTTTTGTCACAGCTAGATGAAGTAGCAGATTCTTCATCAAGTCTGATGTCGCGGGAAGAGAGGTCCATTGAATTCCCGGACAACGTCTCAGACGGCTTTGACGACGACTGAGGCGGGATGGCAGCTCGCGAACACCCGAACGCGTATCCAAGCTTCAGCGGTCACGGAGTTGAAGTCGTTCTCGGGCAAGATTCAGAACGAAGAGAAGGCACGCGAGTGGTTTTGGAAGTTCAAGACCGCTGTGCGACGCGACCAGCTCACGCCGGCAGAAACCGCACTCACGTTCGCAGATTTGATGTCCGGCCCCGCACGAAACTGGCACTCGCAGCTCCCGCGAACAACCCGTTCGTCGTGGCCTGAAGTTGCGATTCTCTTCAAACGTCAATATTTTGGAGAGGGTACTTCGCACGCGAACCGGTACTACCATATGAAGCGCGGAAGTGAAGAAGACGCGTTGAACTACTTGTACCGACTCAACGTCGCCGCGATTCGCGCTGGCATCCGCATCATGGACGGATCCCCACGGTGAAGAAGGAACATCTCGACCACTTCCTCGATACGCTGCAGGACGAAGACTTGTCGCGTTCGCAGCTTCTGCTCCGATTGAGGGATGCGCAAGAAGCCCAGTGGGTTTTGCTCGACATGCGTCGTCGCCAGCAACGACTTGGGGACAAGCCAACACGTCCTGTCCCACGATCCGGAAACACGAGTGACTTCAAGCCGAAGAAATGCGTACAGATCCTCTTGCCACGCAAAGACTCCGATTCCTCCTCATCGTCGATGGGGGACAGCGAACGCGAGCAAGGCAATTCCAGCGACGACGACTATGCAAACGTGATGGAGCCAAAGGTTGGCGACGACCGTCGCGACGTGAGCTGCTCCCATTGTGGCTCAAAGCGCCATTCAATGCTGGAAGCGACTAACGTGCCAACAATGCCGCAAGAGGGGTCACCCATCAGACAAGTGTTTCTCGGTCTGCCGTGGCTGCGGCAAGGCCCACGACCGTGGCGACTGCGCGTTAGAAGCTTTCTTCAACGAGTTCCGCGGTAGGTACGACCCTGCAAAACATGCCGGTCTTATCCCAAAGACCATGGATGCGGCTTTAAACTAGAACGCTCGCTAGCTTGGGGGCTAGAACGCGACGAGCGGGACCCGGTTTGCATATTTGCATTCGTCAAGCGCCAGGCAGACAACGCGGAACCACGCGAAGGGCGCACTCGTAACCGGGATAATACATCGGATTTGCATGACTACACCGCGACCCARAGACATGTGCGGTCAGCGCAATCCGATGCATCGTCCGAGTTTAAGCGACTGCCGATGGTCCAACGCTTGGTCCTGGAACCAGGAGAACGACGCGGGTATTGGAAACACTACGCACCCGCGAAACGCTTCAAACAATCTAAGGTCCACGCGGTGGTAAACAACCGAGACGCGAAGTTGCTCTTCGACTCTGGTGCGGAGGTCTCTATTCTCGATTCCACATTTGCGCGTGATGCTGGAATTGAGGTCGACACCTCCCATCGCCTGAAGTGTGTTGGCGTCGGCGACGGCATTTTCCACACCGACGGGAAGGCGCGAGTGAAGATCACCTTGGCGCGCGAGCTTGCGTATGAGTTCGACATCTGGGTTGGGGAACTTAGCGGTCAGGACGCGATCCTCGGAATGGACTTCATGGTCCCGGCTGGGGTGCGACTCGACATCGCAGATGGATCATTGTGTATGCCAGACGAAGTTCGCGTACGCTTCGAAGACCGACGCCAACTCTTTGGAGGCAAGAGACGCGACTTGGACGTTGGCGATTGCGTCACCTTGTTCCCAGGGGAGTGGCATGACGTACGCGTGCGGCCGCCGGGCAAACAGAGGCTCTGGATTCGTCGGATACCCGACTGGGTAACTTCCGTCGTCGAAGGGGCACGCGGCGTGCCAAAGTTTGTGCGCGTGACGAATGTCTCCACGCGAACGGTGTCCTTAAGTGCGAAAGACCAGATTGGCATGTCGCTCTCCGATGGTCATGTCCCACGAAAGCCAGGTTTTGTCTCGCAGGGATCTAACCGGAGCAAGGAGTGRCGAACGCTCGCCTACGAAGCAACAACGGACCGCGTGAAGTTGRAGCCTGACGTGTCGGGCGAGAACGAACCACTGGTGGAGCGCCCATCCTACGTGCGGCCCACCGCCATCCTACGACGCCCGGCCACTCCCCAAGCCCGCGTGGAAGACCGCGAAGACATCGAAGGTGACGAGGTTGGCGACGAGTTCACGGGTCAAGTCCAGGGCAGAAAACGCGATCAACTATCGGAGGAGCTGCCCAACATTGCGAGGATTTTCGCCGCTAAGACAGCCGCTGAGTGTCTGCGCGAGACTCCCGACGATGATGACGTAGTCCTTGTCCATGAAGCGATAGACTTGATCGCGGAAGACGTCGACAGCGTGCTGGCCGTGATCCCCGAAGTGGATATGAACGCGACCGGGGTGAAGGCAAAAGACTTGGAGGTAGGCGATCCAGACGTCAACAGTCAAGACGAGATCACAAAGCTGCGCGACATCATCTAGAGGCGGAAACACCTGCTGATTGGAGCGGGTAACGCGCTGCCGCCGCCAGCACGAGGCGTCGTCTGCGACATCGACGTGGGCAGTGCCCGACCGATCGCACAGCGCGTTCGCAGGATTCCGCCACAGTTCTCCGAACAAGTCTTTCAACTGATCAAAGGTCTTCTGAACGCGAATATCATCGAACCATCGACCTCGCCGTGGGCTTCGCCGATCGTCATCGTCGTGAAGAAGATCGGTGTGGATATTCGGCTCTGCAGCGCCTATCGCGCGGTGAACGCCTTGACGCGGCTCATGGTGTATCCGATGCCACTTGTCGACGAACTACTCGAGGACTTGGACAAATTCCTCTGGTTCGGCTCCCTAGACATGGCGAGAGGGTTCTGGGTCATCCGGATGACTGATCGCGCGAAGGCCATCTCTGCGTTCATCACCCCGTTGGGACGTTTCCAGTGGAAGCGTATGCTCTTCGGCTTGAAGAACGCGCCACAGATTTACCAGCGACTCATCGACAACGCGCTATACGGAATCTTGACGTTACATGAGCCGGAGGATGTTGGACGCGTGTGATTACTGGGGGCTCTCCATCAGTGTGCCCAAGAGTAGTTGGGGCAAGCCGCGCGTCGACTACTTGGGTCACATGGTGAGTGCGGAAGGTCTTCACGCGAAACCAAAGAACCTGGACCGACTCGCGACCCGACGACACTCAAAGGAATGCAAAGCCTTCTCGGCCGTCGGAACTACTACCACCGCTTCATCGAGGACTTTGCGGTGTACGCCACCATCCTCTACGAGCTGAATGAAGAACACTTCTCACGCCAGGTTGACCACCCGCGCTTATCCGGGGCCACCCACGCGTTCGCGAAGCTGAAGGCGAAGCTTGTCAGTGCACCGATCTTGAAGCACTTCGACGCGACCAAAGATGTCGTAATCGTGCTCTGCGCGAACGACTGGGCAATAGCGAGTGCGGTAATGCAGGAGCACGATAAGATCCTGATGCCCGTTCGCTTCGTCAGTCGCGTCGTCAAGGACAACGAGCTGGCATACCATTCGGTCGAGAAGGAAGTCCTCGCGTTGCTTCGGACACTCGACGTCTGCCAACGCCTTCTCCACGGATGGCGACTTCGGGTGGTCACGCGTACATCCACGCTCGCTTGGCTGATGCGTTCTAAGGGCTTGCAGGGGCGGCTGGCACAATGGGCTGCCCTCCTCTCCTCGTGGACGTTCGAAGTGACGAAGACGGTGGCCGCCGAGGACAACGTGTTGGGACTGTTGGCTGCTAGCTTCACTCCGAGGGCGTTGGTGGATGAGGCAGTCACAGCGATCAAGCCGACGAAAGCAGGTTGGAGGGTTCCTCCATGCATGCCTGTCCCGACGTTTGCACCAGGGACCACAGTCTTCGTAGCCAGCTTCGACGTCTCGGCCAAGCCAAAGCGAGCAGGCGGCGCCTGCGCCGCCGTGCTCTGGGAACTACCGACGTGGAGGGTCATCTCCGCGGCGTCCCGATGCTTCCACGACGCAACCGTGAACGAAGCAGAATATCGTGGGATCGACCTCGCGATATCCTTAGCCGCGAACCATCACGTACAAGACCTGATCCTCTGCGGAGACTCCAATTTGGTTGTACGACAACTTCTCGGGGAAATGGAATGCAAGTCACCAGGCTTCCAATTACTCCACGCGTCGGTGTCCAAACGTCTGGTAACCATCCCGCGTTGACAACTGCTTCACGTCAAACGTGAGCTTAATGCAGCGGCAGACTGGATTGCAGGACGTGCACTCCAACGCGAGGGGGGCGAATACATCGTTGCACCAGACGACGTGGAGGGCTTGGTGGCACTCAATCGACTCGGTGAGATCATTCTTTAGACGTCGGCGGAGGTCCGCGCGGACACAACGACGTGTGAAACAGTCGCCACAGAGCCATCGCAAGACCTCGAGTCCGACAGGGGCGATGGCGCCCCAGAACGCCGCGAGAAGTCAATGCCGATGGTTGTGGCAACTGTCCAAACGCGACGTCAACGCGCGAACGCAAGACCGACGAACTTGGGCGTGGGAGAGAACGCGGCCGGCGAAGGAACTGGAGGAGGCGACAACACAGTGACGGAGATCGCCGGCGTCCGGATGGACCGAAATTCGCCGCGCACAGGACGAAGAACTTTGGATCGCGAACCTGAAGATGTTTCTGCGTGGGGAGTCCGACCATCTGGAAGAACGCACTGCGACAAAGTGCGGTCGAAATGCAAACCAATTTGAGCTAGACAAGACGGGAGTGCTGTGGTTCGTGGGAAGTGCACCGACAACACGCAGCGAGGATAGTGACGAACGCGACGTTCAGCTTCGACTCGTGCTGCCGACGACGATTCACGACGACGCCCTCCACCACTACCACACGAGCTTGGAAGGCGGACACCAAGGGATCGGCCGAACGTACGCGCGAGTCCGGCGTTTCTTCCATTGGCAAGGCATGTTCGCGTCGGTCCAACGCTTCATCATGACTTGTACGGATTGCGAGACCGGCAAGGGACATCCCACAATTCGGGGAGTGTCACCCGGGAACATCGTCGGTACGCGGCCATTTCAGGTCATCGCGATGGACCACATACCGTCTCTACCAGCGTCGCACGCGGGGAATACGGAGCTGCTAGTCTTCGTCGACGCGCACTCGGGCTTCATCATCGCGAAAGCTTCAGCATCGCGTTCAGCACAAACTGTTGCTGAAGCGTATGAGGAGGCTGTATTCCGACGGTTCTGTGCAAGTGAGTACATCCAGCACGACCGCGAACCAGGCTTCATGTCGGACTTCTTCAACGCGTTCAACCGGATCTTGGGTCAACGGCAACGTGCGACACTCGCATAACGGCCACAGGCAAACGGACGCGCGGAGAGAAAGGTCCAGACGATCACGCGGGCAATGAAGCTGCACGTCTCTGATGCCGGCCAACGCAATTGGGACGAGTATGCCGAACGATTGGCCTTCGCGCTCAACACCTATTGGGACAACACGCGACAAGAAACGCCATTCTTCCTGGTCCATGGCTGGGACTCACGTTCCACTCTGGAGTCGACGCTGTCAGTAGGAAATGAAGAAGTGAGAGATCGCGATGCACGGAGATGGCGATTCAACATTCAGAAGTCGTACCAATTTGCGCGAAGTCACGCGAACGAATTAGTGCAAGCTGCGGTCGAACGTCGGGCGCGCGAAGCTTCCGACCGCGCAAAGGAGGAATCAGGAATCGAAGTCGGCTCCCAAGTCTGGCTGTTCTTGGATCGCGTGAAGGAGGGATACGCGAAGAAGTTAGCACACCTGTGGCATGGCCCGTTCAGAGTCGCAGAAGTGCCCAACGCGTACACCTGCCGCCTCGAGCTGGGATCGGACCATCGGTTCTTCCCTTTTTTCAACATCTCGAAGCTACGAGCACGAAAGGATGCCCCATCGCGACCCGGGGAGCGCCTGACAGTGGCCGATCATACGCGTGTAGACTTCGACGACGCACTGTTGCCGGAAGATAGCTGGGAGCCTGACGCGGAGCAAGGCAACTATGAGGTCGTCGCGGTCAAGGACATGCGCGTGTCCCGACGTACCAGATTCGGTCGACAACGCGTCGAATATCTGGCACAATGGGTCTGGCACAATGGGTCCAAGAGGGCGCGGACGACTCGTGGGTTGACGAAGAAGACCTCAACTGTGGTGGCCTCCTGCATGACTTCCACATGAAGAGGAAGAACGCGAACCGTCTGCAGATGATGGAAGCCCAGGCAACGGACTTCGCGGAAGAGCTGTAGTCAATGACGGCAGCCCTTGCATATTTCACAACTGCATAATTCATGTCAAGAAACGCGGAACAAGACAAACAACTGATGCCTCCCTCGAAAGGCTGACCGCACCGCGACAAGAACAACCACGATGACCGCCGTATGAACATACCTCCGCCCGCGCGCGCAAAGGTTTCGTCCGCGAACAAGTTTCCCCCGCGCACCCGAACCCCTCGACCGCGCCCACACGCCGCCCGGTATCTTCTTACGACGCGATCGATCAAAGCAGTTACGGGCGACACGTCGGCACGGACGTCAAGGCTCGTGTAGACCTGGGATGCCGTGGGTGTGACCCGCGGACTCAGCAGACCCCACGATATCCAGTGTCGAGCGGAGGACGAGAAGCGACAGCGGCAGGCACGCGGCGATGCCACGTCATCTCGGGTCAACGCGTCCCAGGTGATCCCGCGCGGTGCTGGAAAGCAGCGCGCGCCGAACAAGCCCGGCGCGCCACATCCAACGTGAGAGAAACGACGCGACTGGCTCTGAGCTCGGGCGTGGGTAAATGACAACCAGGAAGTAACGCGGAAGAGGCGCGGAAGGATGCGAAGACGACCGCTACGGCTGGGGCGAACCCAGCAGGCACCTTGCATCCTCGTTGCGACTCGCACTACGCGTCCCCTCATGCCGACGGCTGTGTACGCGTTGACTGTGTTGCTGGCGTCAGGTGCCCCATTGCCACGGTGAGCAACCACTGAGTTCTGGCGCCACTTTCGCGAAATGGCTGGGTCTGCCCGCTGTGCGCTCGGCACCCACGTGCGGCCACCGCGCTTCAGCCTTACGCGTTGCTACGTCTTCACCGCGCGATGCCACACCCCAGCGTCACGCGTTACAGTCGACACTCGCTGTCTTCACGCGTTCCCGGCGCCGCGTGCCGCCGTTGTCTGGTGTGCTTGCTACCCTAGGCGGTGGCGTCCACTCCGTCGCTTGCGTTCGCCGTTCGCGCGAACCAACCACCGAGCTTGAGTTCCGTCTTCGCGAAGTACTCGCACCAGCTTGGGCACCGTATTCGCGAAGTACTCGCACCTGCCGGCTATGCCCGCGCTGCTGTTTGGTGTGCTTGCTGCCTGATGCGGCGGCGTTGCCACTCCGTCGCTCGCGTTCGCCTTTCGCGCGGACCAACCACTGAGCTCGGGCGCCGTCTTCGTGTTGCTACGTCGTCACCACGCGATGCCATATACCCCAGCGTTGTGCGTCGCAGTCGGATCCTCCGCGATGCCCGAGATGACATGGCGATGCCGTAATCGAGGTGCCGGCACATGGGTGCACCGTGGGCTGTCTCCACACGTCCTGCGCGCCGCACGCATTGGGTGTATAGGAAAACGTTTCCTCCGCGTGCCCGATCCCCTCGGCCGTGCCCACACGCGGTCCGGCATCTCCTTACGACGCGATCAATCAAAGCAGGTACGGGCGACACGTCGGCACAGACGTCAAGGCCGCCGTATTCACGCGTCTCCGGCATCGCGTGCCGCTGCTTCCCACGTGGTTGCGTCTGGATCACACGATGCCGTGCCCAGTGTCGCGCGTTGCCGACAGGCCCCGGCGTCACTCGTCGCCGACAGACGCTCACGGTCACGTGGGTACGACTGCCGTCGCTCGCGTTCGCCGTTCGCACGGACCAACCACTGAGCTCGGGCGCCGTCACCGTGGGCTGTCTTCATGCGTCCTGCGCGCAGCGCGCATTGTGGGCGTCCGCCACGCTGGAGGCGGACGCGCCACCCTGTCGCCCGTACGCGCGGTTCCCACGCGTTGTCGCCCGTATCCGCCGCACTCACGCGTTTCCGGAATCGCGTGCCGCTGCAGCTCGGCGTGCTGCTGCTTCCCGCGTTGTTGCGTCTGGATCACGCGATGCCGTGCCCCAGTGTCACACGTTGCCGACAGGTCCCAGCGTCACTCGCCGCTGACAGACGCTCACGACCACGTGGGTACGACTGCCGTCATCAAGGTGCGCGCAGAAGGGCTGCCATACGGACGCACCACGTGCAGCCGCCGCATGTCCCGTGCGCCATGTGCCGCTCGCGTCGCGAGTGACGTTGTCGCGTGTTCTCGATATCGCGTGCCGCCGCTGCTGGGTGCGCTTGTCTCCCATGCGGTGGCCCGCCACTTTCGTCGCTCGCGCTCGCCATTCGCGCGGACCAACTACTAGGCTTGAACGCCGCCTGACTCGAAAATGACGTGGCCGCAGATGCCGTGACCAAGGTGTGTGCCGAGATGCCAGCACACGAGCGCCCACGGGCGACGCCCTCTCGTACGGCGCGCCGCGTGTGTTCAGCATATGTGCTGCCGTTGTGGTGGACACGCCACCCTGTCGCCCGCGCCCGCCGTCCCCACGCGCCGTCGCGCTTCGGCCCCACGCGGCGCTACGCCTCCACCACGCGATGCCATGCCCAGCGTCGTACGTCGTCGTCGAATTCCTCGCGATGCTCGGAAGATGATGTGGTTGCAGCTGCCGTCATCAAGGTGTGACGAGTTGCCGGCACACGGGTGTCCCCTCGGTTGTTGCCGCGCGTCCTGCACGTCATGTGTGTTCAGTGCGCCTGCTACCTTGGAGGTAGACGCACAACCCTGTCGCCCGTACTCGCCGTCTCCACGCTCTTCCGACATCGCGTGCCGCTGCCGCTCGTTGCCATCATTGAGTGCCACGCGTTGCCGTCAGGCTCCCCGCGACGATCATGCCCACGTTGTTACGGGTGCCGTCATACACGGGTGACATTGTCTGTCGGCTGTGCCGCCTGGCCCCACGCGCAACCATCGCACGTTCCGGCTTCACGCGTCGTTGCGCCTTCATCACGCGACGCCGTGTCCCAGTGCTAATGCGCCATAGTGTCACGCGTTGCCGTCAGGTTGTTGCGGCTGCCGTCATCGAGCACTGTGTGTCTGTTGAAGGTACCCAGGGCCCGGTACATTGTGCCCAGCGCACGCATTCAAGGTGATTGCGCTATGATTACGCTGTTTACGGTAGCCAGGTTGTTTACGTTTGATTGCGTTAGCCACCATGTGGTTGACGTGTTGCATTGCTGCATTCTCATTGGTAGATAGG
>NSDO01000144.1:0-25364 GCA_002286825.1 Lagenidium giganteum
ATAGTTGCAGATCGCAGTGTGTAAAACACGCCCGCGACATAACCTGCATGGTTAACAACCATGCCAGGTTCCATGTCTGTTAGACATCAGTCTGTTAGACCCAGCGTGTGACGTGTGCTGAGAGCACCCCGTTACATAGAGTCCTTGTCGCTCGACTTCTTCGCTGGCCTTGGCGCCAACCTTTGGCCCGGCTTCCTTGGAGCCTCGCCACGCTGGGCAGGCTCCCAAATCATGAAGCCCTTCATTATGCCCTTGAGCCAGCGCAGGAATTTAACCACGTGTTTTTCTTGGTCAAATGCTTGTTGCGCTCCTGGCGCAACTAGGACACAATCGTTTCTTTATTGTGTTGGCTTTCGACATATATTGACGCAGAGATTTCGTTGGATTGTGTCGGTGCCAGCGCGTCGACCAGATAACCAACGATGCGCTTCGGCTCGGACTCGACGATGCCTTCGAGGTTGAGCACGTCGAGGATCTTGTGCATATCATCGCGCAGCTTGTCCACACGAGACACGGCGTCGCCCAGCTTGACGTTGACCCGCAGACGTGCTGCCATGACCTTGTCCAAGCCCGACAGGTCTTGGTACTCATCTGTCCATGCCTCGCGGAAGTACGCGATCCGGTCGGCATCCGTGACCGCTTCTGGCGCCTTCCCCAAATCGTAGCGCGCGACAATGCATCACGTGCGCTCATTGATGCACATGCCAACGGGCATACACGTACACGCAGTGCTGTGACGTCTGCTGAGCACCAATCTGGCGTACGTACGCTTCGTACGCCCTCATGAACGCGCGGCGCTCAGCGAGACCACCTCCAGCGTAGTCAGGGCGCTGGTGGAATCGCTGTTGCGTTGAACACCGACGCTTGACCCGAGACGTCCTCCATCTCGATGTCTTCCAGGAACGCTTGCACGGCGTCCTCGAAGCTCATATGAGCTCCAAATGGTCTTCGCTCAGCGAGGCCCGCCTCTTCACTTGAGAGTCGGTCGCCGACGCATCCGTTTGCGCTGGGACCTCCATTTCACCAAACTCGTCTTGCACGGACGACATGGAAGGCACACCACTCATGTGGGCCTTGATCGGGCTGACTTGCTTCAACCCTTCGAGCTCGTGCACAGTTGCAACGATTTAAAAGAATTCCTTGTTCTGACCCCCACCGCAGCTGAACTGGCGGGTGGTTGACAGGAGTGCTTCTATCAAAGGAAAAAGACAACTGAGTTACATGTTAGCTTAGGCTAGAGTATCTAAACGGATGGAGAACAGCCTCCTCCTCCACAATGACGTGAACCGGTCACAGGTCTGTCTGTCAGCTCGGGCCAAAACAGATGGTACCGTAGCGGACAGAACACCGATCATTCGTCCAACACCAGCGACTCGGATGATGTAAGACGTGATCTACGAATCGGTCAACGTCCATGACGTTCGCTGCGAAAACTACCATTGCGTCGGACGCGACCAAGTTCGCTGTGCTGGTGACTGTGCTACAGATCATCGGTTAGGCGTTTATCTGGGTGCATATATCGGGCGTATGTTGCTTGATGTCCATTATAAACGCCTGGTCGAGCAGTCGTGTCGCTCTGTCAGTGTAATCCGCACAACGCTGGGTCCAGCTCTGTCCATTCCTAGCCAAGTCATCAATATATCCCACGTGCGTTGCATCAGGTCGCCAACAGTTGCGTCTGGAATTTTGACTTCTGAAAGTGAAAGCGCAGTCGTCCACGGCCGTCGGTCCCCGATCGCGTGCCATGTGTTGCACACCTGATCGACTCACTGAAGGGTCTAGTAGACGGTGGCGTAGAAAATCACGACGCACATGGGCGATATTTTCTCCGCATCAGCGCCATCCACGTGCGCAACGTTTGGCTCTCGGGTCGCGGCTGCGTCTTCAAGCGCGCAGCTCATCGGGTAAACTGGCGACCTGGCTGGGGGGCTGAGCAGGGGCTGAGCAGGCGCTCCTGAGTTCTGCCAGCAACTTGTCTTTGATCCGTTTCGGAAGTTCCAAAGCGCTACGGGTCGAGGGGATTCGCGAGTTCACGGAAGGTCAGTCGCAACATGCGACCCGCACTTTGCGGCCAAACGCTGGACAGCTGAAGTTCAGCGTCCCTGCAGTCTGGCTGCAAGAATTTTGTGTGGCTGTTGATAGCGGTGGCTGGTCTGCTAGCGGTTGCCAATGGCTTCTGCTGATGCCTCATATCGCGTCCCGAATTCTTGTGCCGTTCTCTGCCGGCCATCTCTGGCTTCCCAACGCGCTGGTCATCACGGTGCCGTAACGCACTGTCCAGCGGACACGACTGTCGGAGGCGAAGGCGAAGGCGATGTCGCGCAGTATCATGATGACGTCGCTCGAGATAGAAGCAGCAGCATCCTCGATCGGAGCAGAAGCTACAGTCACGGCAACTCCAGATCGATGGCTGCAGCATTCTTACCCGAAGACCAGCCCCCCATCCATGCGAGCATGGTTCCAGCGAGCACGCTTGACCGACAAGCGGCGCGTGCCCGCTCAAACGCTCTTGAAAGACTTGGACGATCCCGCAGAACAGCTTCCGGGAGACCAGATTACAGCCATTATCTCACCACAGCAGCAAGGAGCCCAACCGGACACCCGCGACCACCAAGCCAGCGCCATGGAGCAGCTCGTCAACGTGGCGACCATAACGGACCCGCTCACGCTCGTCTGACTGCGTCACGACACGTGTGCCACCATCAGGCTGTATTTGTGCCACAATTGCCAGCGCGCTTCCTGCTCGGGCCGACGCGGGCTGTTCTCGTCGCTAGCAACAAGCACAGCTCACTGGGGCTGCACGAGTTGACACTGCTCTCATCGTACACACCCGCGATGTGCTTGGGCGGACCTCGCTCGTACATTGCTGCTGAGCTGATGCTGCGGCCGCCCAACCGATCCATTCGAGAAGGTTGGCGTCGCTGTGATCATCCGCGCGGCGTGGCTTGGCAGATCTGGGCTGGCCTGGCCGTCCTCACTGGGATTGCCACTCTGCATGATTCTGCACACGTAAGCACCCCCCCCTCCCCCCCCCCCCCCCCCCCCCCCCCCCCCCCCCCCCCCCCCCCCNCCCCCCCCCCCCCCCCCCCCCCCCCCCCCCCCTGTGCGGGTGCGCCATCATTGCGGGCGGCGGAAACATCAAGCAGCACTTTCGTCATGCATTCGCTGTCAACCACCGAGGGCGTCCACGTCAACAACGAGCGACGCCACGACACGTCCGCACCCGGTCCCCTCGGATGGAAGCTAGTCAACACGGCCACCGCGCGTGTGGCACAGCGGATGCTTGCATGCATGGCTGAATTATGCCGGCAGTCGCCTTGACTCCATGTGTCTTGGGCGATGGATGGATCTCGTGGTCAGCGCCACGCAGCTGGTGCTCTCCAGCCATTCCCTGTCACCGCCACTGGCGACGCATGTTGCAGCGGATGTCTGGCGAAAGATCACAGAATGTTGGTGCATCACAGGTGCACCGTGTCACCGTCAAGACCCTACTAAGTCCGAAATCACGTCGTCCCGCTGTTGCTTGTTTGTGGTCAGCATGCGGGTCCCTCTGGCAGTGAATGTCGTGTTGGCAAGGTCATCCCTACCTGTGCACCCTCAGAAAGGCTGGGTTGTGGCGGCGGGGCGACGTGGAGAGATAGTCAGGCCCTCCATCCCCCTCGCGGCTCTTGGCCCGCCAACACGCAAAAGGCTTGACAGCCCAGCCAAGCCAAAAGCTCATGCATGCACCCGCCACAGCGCAGGCACTTCCCACATCCGCTCGTCTCCAGCCCACTCACTTGCCCGACGTCAATTCCAGCAACAGCAGCAGCACGAAGAGTGTCCGGTGATTGGGCGCATCCGAGTTCACCAAGCTGTGCAGTGCACTCAAGAGCTGGCTGGGCTGTGCCGGAGCTGTCGCACGCACAATCCAGGTGTATGTCAGTGGCGTTGGAACCCGCACGATCGGCGCCACCACAACCCACGCCGAGCCAGAGGACCTCTGTTCCAGCAGCCGGCACATGTCTGCACCAGGTGTTCCCCTTGCAGCGTTCGACGCTGGCGACCCGAGTGGGGATAACATGGACAGACCTAACCCTCGGCAACACATCCCCGTCCATCGCACTCACAGCTCAGCCAAACTTGGAAATCGTCTTGGAATTTGTATTGAACTCCATCTCTCCCACGCTCAGACGAGCCAGGCGGCGATGCTGAACACGAGGCCTTCCAAGCCCTCATCCCAGTCCTGTTTGTGAACACGCCTGGCCCACAGGGGTGAGGTTTTGAGGTGTTTTCCAGACCAAACACGACATCCCCGTTCGGTGCCTCCGGTGGCCAGCTGGCGCAGTGGGCCTGGGTTGACGGCCACCGGCTCCCCTAACAGCAGGCGCAGTGCCTGTGCGAGTGTGTGAGTGAGGCGAACCCTCGAACCAGCGATCGACCAAATCGTTGGCGTCACTTTGCCATTTGCCGCCAACAGCACAGGCAGTCCTCCGTCCGACACGAGACTCTCGCTCACGTCCACGACCGACACAGCACTTCGTCCGCTCTGCAGCATGTCGCCTCGTGCCCTTTCGCCAGCTTACTCGATGCAGGACACGCCTGATGTGAAGAACTCGATGATGGCACCGCTCGTGCTCACTCGTGGAGAGAAGCTGTTCAAGATTGCCAAGGTCGGCTCGTGCATCACCGGCTCGGTGCTCTTCATGATCGGCTCGGTCATGTTCTACCCAAAGTACTATGTGCTCTGGGACAACAAGGGCGGATTGATTGCCAGCTGGACGTTCTTGATCGGCTGCGTTTTCTTCCTACTCGCCACGAATGGCCATTTCATCGACACAATCCGCTACAACAGTGGCTCGTCGGTTCGCCGCATCCTGAACGCGTACAATGCAATGATGTACGTCACAGCCGCTGCTGTGTTCCAGCTTGGCGCCATCTACTTCCTGCCAGACTACTATGCCCTCGCTCCAAGCCTCGGCTGCTGGGCATTCATCATTGGTTGCGTCCAGTTCTGCATTGCTGCGATCGTCGACATTATTTTCATCGGTATCACCCACGCCGACCCAAAGCGTAAGGGCTTCTCGACGGCCAACCTGCACTGCTGGGGCACGGTGGCGGCCATCGGCACGTTCCTCGGTGGTATCTTTTTCGTTCTCGGCAGCTACTACTACCTGCCAAAGTTCGTGGCCGTTGAGGATGCCGCTCTCGCCACCAGCAACTCCAACAAGGCCGTCAATTACTTCGTCATCGGATGCGTGTTCTTCATCATCAACGGTTTGGCACAGATCCCAGATGTTCTCGTTCAGTTCCGTGCATCGAACGAAGCTGCCTTTTCACACAAGTCCAAGGCAAACGCGGACCTTGTGTAAAGCAACCAGATCTCGGTAGAGTTAGTGATAGCCCCCGTATATCTAACGCCATGATGTCGAATATAGAGTGTCGAAATAGCATAACAACACGATCCAATTTCCAATCACATTTCCGACGGTCTCTCCATATCAAAAAGCGTGTTGTTGTGGCTGCGGCTGCTTGCTATCCCTGCAATGTGCGTGTCTCGGCATGACGTGGTCGCTAGGGTGCGGGGCGGTGGCGTGTTGAGATGCTCTGCGACATGACTTGACAAACCTTGACGGCATCATCTCGTCTGTTAGTGTTGGGTGGGCAAATGCTCCAGCGCGACCACAAAGCCATTGGGACAGCTGCAGACAGTGTTTCTGGCTTGTTTGCAATTGCACAGCTGGCCCAAGAGCGACTTCGATCACATCTTGATGCCCCATTCAAAAAATTGAAATGACTCTCAGGAAGTCACTGTTCCCTCGGGAGTCAATTTTGTTTGTTGTGTCGTCTTTTGAATCCAAATGTACCTGATTTTGGGATTATGCAGGGCTGCTGGCTCCAACCACCGCAGTCTGTGTCACCATGATGCGCACGCTGTTGGCTCGGCGGGTGCTCGGTCGCTCATGCGTGGCTGCGCCGTCGCTGGGAAGACATGCGCCAAGGACAGCTTCAGCCGTGACGCTGAATGATCAATTCGGAAAACTGACGGCATGGTCTTCTGCGACGACAGCATCGGTCCATTCGCAGTCGATTGGAGCCAGCCGTTCGTTCGCGACCAAGTCGTTCCGAGACTTGGGCATCAACGACAAGCTCTGCGCGGCTCTGACGGAAATGGGAATCAAGGAACCGACGCTTATCCAAGAGAAGAGTATTGAAGCCATTCTGGCGAAGAAAGGTGAGTGATGCAGGCGTTGGATTTGTGCGTTGCTGCCTGGCACAGTGCTTATGTGGTTGTGGATGTGCAGACATCCTGTGCACGGCTCAGACTGGAACAGGCAAGACGCTGGCATATCTCGTACCAGTGATTGAGCAACTGCTTCGTGAGGAAGCCAAGATGACGGACGCTGATCGAAATAAAGTGCTCACAGGCCGCCCGCGGGCGGTCGTGGTGGTTCCGAGCCGCGAGCTGGCGCTGCAAGTGAGTGAAGTGGCCAAGCAGCTGGCGCATATGGCCAAGTTTGCGTCATGCACAGTCACGAGTGGCGAACGCAAGAGTATTCAGCAGAAGAATCTGAGCCGACGCCTCGACATTGTCATTGGCACACCCGGCCGCCTGGCCAAGTGCATCAGTGCAGGCGACTTCTTCGTGTCTCGCGTGACGACAGTCGTCGCGGACGAGGCCGACACTTTGTTCGATGCCAAGATGGGCTTCCGCAAGGAATTGGATGCGTTGCTGCATCCGATCCAAGCTAGTGCGGCCAAGCGCACCAGTCCACTGCAGATCGTGCTCGCTGCCGCCACCGTTCGCTCACCGCTGGACCAGATCATGAAGAAGCGGTTCGTCAACCTGCGCATGGTGAGCGACACGAATGTGCACCAGACGCCAAACCAAGTGCGCGAAGAGTTCGTTCGCGTGGCGCCAGAGGCCAAGCAGTCGGCACTGCGCTCTGCGCTGCATCTGCGCAGCCAAGCAAGCAAGAAAACGATCGTGTTCTGCCGCAACTCAGCCAGCTGCCGCTCCACCGATCACATGCTGCGCGAGCACCAGTTCGCGTCGACGTGTCTGCACGGCGACATGCCACCGGCACGCCGCCACGAAGCCAGCGAGACGTTCTCATCAGGCAAGGCCGACATACTCGTGTGCACCGACTTGGCGGCGCGTGGCCTGCACTTTGACGACGTCGGCCACGTTGTGATGTTCGACTTCCCGCACTCGACAGTCGACTACGTGCACCGTGCCGGACGCACTGGTCGCGCCGGCGAGCGCGGGTTCGTCACGAGCCTCGTCACCAAGCACGACCTCAAGCTGGCAGTGATGATCGAAGACTCGAAGCGCAACCATCGCGCGATCAAGGACCTTCAGGAAGTGGCAGAATTGGCCAACTCGGCCATTCCAATGGACAAGCCCGTCGACACGGAGCGACAGCACGCTCGTGCCACCGCGCGGCAGCATGATCGCCGTCGCCTCCAGCGCAAGCGCGGCACAGGCACAAAAAAGATCAAACACCACAAACTACGCACGTTTTGACAAATACACTCCCGTTTTGGTTAATTCGTCGATGGTGTGGACCACGTGATCTTGTGAGGTCGTCTGAAGGTTGCACGAAGGATTCACTGGAGCGCAACGGCCTTTCGCGTGCTGCGAGCGTTGCCATTGGCGCCAGCATTGGACTCACGGCGGTGACGGCGGTCGAGCAAGCGATTGAGTGAGGGATCATGGACGGCCGCAAGCGCAGGATCGACGTGGGCGATGCCGCCGACACCAAGAAGAAGCGCAAGAGCAAGTTCTCGGACACGCCGCCCTCGCCGGAGCGCAATGGCGCGGCGTTGCCGGCCGCCGACGGCGTCAACCCATTGACGGGCGCCAAGTTCTCGGAGCGCTACAAGAAGCTGCTGGCGACGCGGCAGAAGCTGCCTGTGTATGGCTTTCTGAAGGAGATCCAGGACGCCATTGCGGCCCACCAGGTGATCGTCATTGAGGGCGAGACGGGCAGTGGCAAGACCACGCAGATCCCGCAGTTCCTGACGCAGATGCAGATTCCGGGCACGTCGGGCGGCATGGTGGCGTGTACGCAGCCGCGTCGAGTGGCTGCCATGAGCATTGCCAAGCGTGTGGCGGAAGAAATGGACGTCAAGCTGGGCGAGCAGGTCGGCTACACGATCCGTTTCGAGGACGTGACGAGCGCCAGCACCAAGCTGCGCTTCCTCACCGATGGTATGCTACTGCAGCACGCGATGAGCGACCCACTGCTGTCCAAGTACTCGGTCATCCTGCTGGATGAAGCCCACGAGCGCACGCTGAGCACCGACATCCTGTTCGGTCTGCTCAAGGAGGTGATGCCGAAGCGACCAGACCTCAAGGTCGTCGTCATGTCGGCGACGCTCGACGCCAAGAAGTTCCAGGCGTACTTTGACGACGCACCGCTCATTTGCATCCCTGGTCGCACGTTCCCGGTCGAAGTGTTCTACACGCCGGCGCCAGAGCGCGATTACCTGGAGGCGGCCGTGCGCACGACCGTGCAGATCCACATTTGCGAGGGCGAAGGCGACATCCTCGTGTTCCTCACGGGTCAGGAAGAAATCGAGAACGCGTGTCGGCAGATCCAGGCCGAGGCCGATGCCCTGGACCCGTCCAAGCACGGTCCGCTCGTCGTCTATCCGCTGTATTCGTCGCTGCCGCCTCAGCAGCAGCAGCTCATCTTCAAGGACGCGCCAAAGCCTCGCTTTCCCGGCGGCCCTAAGGGCCGGAAGGTCGTCGTGTCGACCAACATTGCTGAGACGTCGCTGACCATCGACGGCATCGTCTACGTCGTCGACCCAGGCTTCTCCAAGCAGAACGTGTACAACCCACGTATTCGCGTGCAGTCGCTGCTTGTTTCGCCGATCTCGCGCGCGTCCGCCAAGCAGCGCGCTGGTCGTGCCGGTCGTACGCGACCAGGCAAGTGCTTCCGTCTGTACACTGAGCAGTCGTTTGTGCGCGACCTGGAGGAGCAGACGTACCCTGAGATCCTGTGCTCGGAGATGAGCGGCGTCGTGCTCACGCTCAAGCAGCTCGGCATCGACGATCTCGTCCACTTCGACTTCATGGACCCTCCAGCCCCTGAGACGCTCATGCGTGCGCTGGAGATGCTCAACTACCTTGGTGCGCTCGACGACGAAGGCGACCTCACCAAGCTCGGCAAGCAGATGGCCATGCTGCCGGTGGAACCACAGCTCGCCAAGATGCTCATCGCGTCGGGAGACCTGCAAGTGCCTGAAGAAGCCGCCACCATCGTTGCTATGTTGTCAGTGCCAGAGCCATTTGTGCGCCCAAAGAACGATGCCAAGGCTGCCGACGAAGCCAAGGCGTCTTTTGCTCACCAGGACGGCGACCACTTGGCGCTGCTGAACGTCTTCCAGGCGTTCATGCTCAATGGCCAGGACTCGCACTGGTGCTACGAGAACTACCTGAACCATCGGTCTCTTTCTGCCGCTGTGAACGTGCGTGACCAACTGATTCGCAACATGAAGCGCCTGGAGATGCCGACGACCTCGAAGCTTGACTACTCGTCTGGTCAGTTCTACACGAACATCCGCAAGGCCCTCACCGCTGGTTTCTTCATGCAAGTGGCGCACAAGTCGAGCGCCGGTCACTACGTCACGGTCAAGGACAACCAGGTCGTGCACTTGCACCCGTCGTGCGTGCTGGATGACAAGCCTGAGTGGGTGGTCTACAACGAGTTCATGCTCACGAGCCGCAACTACATCCGCCTCGACACGCGTATTTCGGGCGATTGGCTCGTTGAGATCGCACCGCACTACTACGACCTGTCCAACTTCCCACCAGGCGAAGCCCGCCGCGAACTGGAGAGCATGTACCGACGACTCGCAGCTCGTGGCGCCAAGCGGTGAACTCCAACCTAGCATCTCAGCCATCAACTAAACCACGTTAAATAGCCTGCAAGATAGATATGAATGTTGATCTTTCGCTCGGATTGTGCTGTGCCGAGGCACGCCTGCGGTCCTACCAGCACTTCTCATGGCTGCTACACGGATACCAGAAGCGCAAGGCATGACAAACGGTGCGACGATTACCGAAGCAAGCCACGGGGAAATGGACGGTTCCGTCAACGGGGAGCATCTGCCTTGGCGAATGCTTGTTTGTCGGTTCAACGATGTCTGCAGTGAGATCGTCTATGCATCGATTCTCTGGCAATATCTGCTGCGTGACGACCCCACTAGGCCTAGCTACTATGTACCCCTCGATTGAGAACCTCGTTTTATTGTCTGATCACCGATAAACGAGGCAGCATGTCGACAGCGCTGCTCCCCCTCAAAGTACTGGTATCAGCAATGGTAAGGCAGCAGCAAGATCCCCTCACTTACGCGCGCTTGGGCACGATCACCGTATCGAAGTACGTGTCCTGGATGCCCGTCATGTCCTGGAACTTGGTAATGTTGGCCTTGAGCTCACACACCTGGCGGGGTCCGTTCATGCCTTCCACGATGAGCAAGCGCGTGAAGCCGATGCACGCTGGCATAGCGGTACACTCGCTGCAGCAGCGAGCCATGATGTCTTGCTGTTGCTCGAGGACCTTGATGGTACCGCCGACGGCGTTGGTCTGCTTGATGGCGTTTGGGCAGGCAGCGACTGGTGCCTGGGTGGTCTTTGGTGGCGCTGGTGCAGCGAAGACGGAGGCAGCGAGCAGTGCGAAAGCGGCGATGCGAGAAAGCATTGTTGGAGGGGGATGCGGAGAGCTTGGTGGCGTGAGCGTGAATGAGGGAATGATCAACTCGTCTCGATACGCGACGATCTCGCAGCAGCGAGGTCGGTCAGTGGTTGGAGGAGGCATCGTTCGTGAGGTGCTGCTTGGTGGTCTTACGTGACGCATCAGGACGTGATGGACGAGGGGCTGACGCAGCCATGCGTGGTCACATGGGGCGTGATGCGTCAGACAACGACATGGGTGACGAAGCACATGTTCAAGTCGCAGTGGTCGGTTGCAGCCAGTGAGATCCCCAAATCCAAGACCACGCTGGACGGCACTGCATCGCTACTGATGGCGTTGAAGACAGTTGAGACCTTGCCAAGCTCGACGGGCGCAACTGTGGGCAACGGTGGATGTCAACGTATACTTGTTGCTTCTTGTCGGTGTCTGAGGACTGGCGTATGCAATCCGTGTGGCGTAGCCACGAGACGTGACCTCCCTCGACAGCAGCATCGAGACTGCGAGCGAGCTTTCACCCGCAACGGAGCAAGTCGGACCAGGAGAGKTGAGTGGAGTGGACGTTCATGCACAATCCAAGGTCGTCACCAACAATGATGGCGTTGGCTGGCACATGCAAGAGCTGCGACGGTAGCAACAGGTACTCGTGCGTGTGTCTGGCGTAGTAAAGCGAGATGTATGCGCCTGGTCGCACCCGCAGCTTCATTAGTGTGATGGGATCCGTCATCATGGCCAAGTTGACGAGAAACACGAGTGTGTGGATTTCATCGTTGCGGCCGAGCTGCAGGGCTTTAGTTGACTCGCGTCGTAGTGCTGCCTTGGCCGAGGCATCATCTACCTGTGCCAGTCGCTGTCGTCGCTTGAGTAATGACGAACTCCAACTCACAACGAGGTCGTTCGCGGGCCACAACGTGCTTGCCGTGTTGGGCACGGACGTGGTGTTCCACAGCACAATCGAGTGGTCGGTGGCACGTGAGCAGACACGGAAAACCACGTGGCTGATGCGTGCAAGGATCACCAGCAGGACCAACGCAGCCCCGAGCATCTTGAAGTCGACGGTGCTGGTCGGCATCAGATCGCGCAAAAGTCGAGGAGGTCGTTGCTCGCTCAACGTGCGCATCTGAAGCATGACGCGATTCTCAAGCACAGGGACGACGTTTCGTACTGCCGAGTTGCGGAAACCTGTAGATCGCCATTGCGTTGAGAGCGTCAGGGCCGACACAGTCGTGAGCACGAATTCGGAGACGCCCGGCACGCCGTCTGAAAGCGACCAGGAGCGTCGTGTGTATGCAGCAATAAAGGCGTGCATCGCCAATGCCATCATCCACACGTTGCGCATTTGGACAGCGCAGATCTGGATGAACGTGACGAAGTGGACGTGGAGCGCTCCGAGCAAGGTAGTGAATTGCTCCGAGTTGACGTTGTAGGCCATGGGTGAGTCGATCGCGTGTGCGATGACGTAGCACAGGATAGGGAGTGAGCTGCCGTACGTGATCACTTGACTCGGGATCTTGACCATGATCAACAGCGCCGTCCGGACCGCCGCCCAGCCTGTCGACTCTTGCCCCGCAGCAGCCGTGCGAGCACAATACGATCCGATGAAGAGAGCTGCCAGTCGTCCCCACATGTACGCCTGACCTGTGACGCGAAGGATTGCTACGAGCACCTGCCAGTCGCGCACGTCCGAGCAGGCGTACGTGCCTTCGTAGCGGTAGTCGTCGATGAAAACAGTGGCGCAGCCGAGAGAGCCATTCGAATGACTGACAGTGCAGTTGCGTGCCCGCAAGATGGTGGTCACGTCGAAGCGGCGGCGGCCGTGGTACGCCTTACTGCCTGGCGTGTAGTCGTCCCTGCTGTCCAGAACGAGCAGATCGACTCGCAACGCCTGATGCTCCGCTTGGAACGTAGCCACACGTTGTTCGATGTGTTCATCGAGCTGCAGTGGTGTCCCTTCGTGGCATGAGCCGTTGCTGTGATGAAGGCAATGACGGCGGAAGTTCGTCCACAACTCATCACAAAAGAACGCGCGGGCTCGACCAGGCGCACACAACCGGGGAACGGCATCGTCGACGGCGAAGAAGATGGCTTGGTTGGTGCGTCTGAGTGGCGTGAGGAAGAACTCGGGAAGAATGAGCTCATGCAGGCGGTCAATCCACATGTGACTTGATCGCACAAGGACACTGCGTGGGAAACGTGAACGGCTCACGGGGTGGCCGTGCATCTGAATGCCGTTACTGAGCGAGTCGAGCATCTCGAACACGTCGAGTCGAGTCAGCTCCTTGCCTCGACACTCGGTGGCGTACAACAGACACGGCGACCACGCTGTAAGGTTGAAGTGAGCCACAAAAGCGCGCATGGCTATCGATGTCGAATCGTACTTGTAGATCCAGTTGCTCATGTGCTCCTGCACAGAGTCGTTGAACGCCACGGTGGCGACCGGATACCCAAACGGCCCGAAGTACGAATACACGTCTGGTTCAACTGTGTTATAGTTGGCTGGGAGCGACACGACGACGCCACCACGGAGCAAGTCTGAGAGCAGCAGCGCGTACGAGCCCACGAATACGACGACGCGGATCCATGAGAACGGGAAATGCTTGTGCACGTCGACACCCTGTTGCTGGCGCATGAACATCAAGACAGCCGAAAGAGTGATGCGGGAGGGATCGCGCCATGGCGGCGGCCCCATCGCCAACTCCCGTGGCTGCGTCGTCAGTGTTTGGTCCTGGCCCGAAGTGGTGGCCACCGCTGAGAGGAGTCACGTTTGCTTTGAGTTGGCTAATCTTGGCTGAAAGTACGGGCAACGACTTCTGCCAAACCGCCGAAACTGGGGCGACTTTCATCGCTGACATGGAGATGAAGTGCGAGCCACAGTTCCGAGCTGCAGACTCAAATCAGCGCTGTCAGCACCGCGCAATCTGAATAATGCATTGTCCGTGTTTATCCGGTCATGCAGGGCGCATGCCTTGGTGCCCGTGGCACCGATCTACTAAATACTACGTTTTCGGATTCTATCCCAGGACCATGACGGCCGCAAGCGACGCCAACACGGTCATCCCGACCGACATCATGATCGACACGCCGGCAGACGCTGGGCTTGGCGATGGCGTCTTGGATGAGCTGTTGTTGGCCTTACTGCCGCTTGTGCCGTTCGTGTTGGCCTTACTGCCGCTCGTGCCGTTGGAGCTGGTGCCGTTGGCGGCGGTGCCATTGGCAGAGCTTGCAGGGGTTGAGGTGACGGCCGCCGTTGTGAACGTCACCTGAAGGTTGCGGCCATCGACGGCTGTGCATGACGGGGCTGTCATGTTTTTCGTGGTCTTGACGGTCGCGCACGTCGAATCGTTGTACGTAGCAACGACGAATGACGTGGCCGACGTGCCACTGACCTTGTAGTAGAACGCGTCAGCGCCGATCGTTTGCATGACGCAAGTACCGTTCGCGGGCAACGCCACAGAGTATTGGTCGCGTTCGTTGCACAAGGCGCATCGCTGAATGTCTTGATCACCGCATATGGCGCGCCAGCGAAGACAGCAGAGAGGCCGTCGGTGAGGTTGGCAGCGCATGCTGTCGCGGTCTTCGTCATTTCAGAGCAAA
This sequence comes from Lagenidium giganteum, assembly GCA_002286825.1. NCBI lineage: Eukaryota > Oomycota > Peronosporomycetes > Pythiales > Pythiaceae > Lagenidium > Lagenidium giganteum. The sequence goes on from NSDO01000144.1 coordinate 14,280, forward strand.
CCATCGGACCGCACTCCTCTTCAGTGATCGTCAGCGTCTTCAGCTGGGTGCACTTGCCATCCATGTATGATCCAGACAGCTTGAACGTGCCTTCGACGCTGCCAGTCAGCGCGGCAGCGAAGATAACAGCGCCCACATCCAACAGGGGCAGATGGCAAGTGCCGACCAACACCAGCGACGGTACGTGGCTAAGGGATCCGATCACTAGAGGGAGGCGTCACGTGCCTGCTCCACCGAACTGAACGCCTCGTCTAGCACGACAACACGAGATGGCCGCAGCAGCGCACGAGCCAGCACCAGCAGCTGTCGTTGACCAATACTCCACTGCGTGCCGCGATCCGCGATGGAGTCGCCAAGCGTTGCGACCGACGCCGCAGTGGTGCGACCTATCAGACCGGCTTTGTTCAAGGCTGCCCACAGGTCAGCGTCTTCGTAGTCATCGAACGGAGCTAGGTACGAGCGGCCCGTGCCACGGAAGAAGACGGCGGGATGACACTCGGACGACGGTGAAGATCGTTTAGCGCCAGTGCCCGGATGTCCACATCATGCGACCCTGGGCAAGTTCGAGGATACGGAAGAGTGCCATTGCCAGTGATGTCTTCCCCGACGCCGTGCGACCAAACCACACCAATCTTCTGACCGCCAGGAACATCGACTGAGACGTCATCGAGTGCGTAGTGAGGCTTGGCGACGCTATGTTGCGTCGGGTGCCGCCGGGTACGCAAACCACACTCGTTCGAAGCGCACGTGACCACGAGGTGGCCACGCATCAGACACGGATGCTGTCGCGCACGGACCAGCGACCGCCGCGACACTGGCACGACGGGCGATTGAGCGCAGCCGATGGACGCGAATTAACAGCGTCTGAACATCAACGAGTTCATTGTTGAGCAGATAGAGCTCCCAAGGTAAACGGATTGCGCAGGATAGCACAAGCCAGCGCGCCAGTGTAGTCCCCGGCTGGAAAGACGCCATCCAATGCACAGGCAGCAGGAACCAGCCTCGGAAGAAGCCATAACGTACCATGACATACCCATGGTGGACGGCATCCGCATCACGTACCGACAGCGCCAAATCTACGAAATGCCGTACTCACGAAGTGCCCGCTGTTGCTGTGCAGCTCCCAGCCCACGAATGACGGAGAGGCCGAGGGAAATGTCAGTCGCCCATGCGTGTCGCGTGGCTTCAAGCGTTGCAGTCGCCACGTTGGCGTCGTGTGCGCCGCGGTCAGTGACGAGATATCACTCTCGAAAAGGATCGGGCCAAGCTATACAAGGGTGACGATGTCCCCGGCGCAAACTATGAGACCTACAAGTGCCAGGACCACGGCTGTGCACGATGAAACGTCGTCGAAGAGGCGATGCCAGTGCGCCCCGCCGTCGCAAAGGTCAGTCCACAGGTGATGCAGTGCATCATCCAGGTCGGTGTGTGCCAAGAACGTCAGTGACGTCCGCGTGAGTGCGACGGCCAAGCGCTGGAACACGTCACGAGAGAGAGCGGTGATGCCGCCGACGAGTGCTGCGTCACACAGCAGAACACCCACCATGGACCTGGATCCAGACACAGTAGCCGATGCCCGCGTGGAGACCGACACCGTCCACAACACGGCATCCCATCCACAGGATCGTGAGCGTGAATAGTACGACCAACAGCGCCAGACCCGCCACGTACCAGCCGAGACGCAGCCTTTGTTGCTCAGCGCGCCATAAGGCACACACGGAATCCGCGTTGATGACATCGACATCGCCGTTTCCAACGTCCGGCTGGGACGGTTGATCTTGAGGTCCAGGCTGCAGCTCCTCGGCAGGTTCTAGGCGACCAACTATGTCGTTGCTGTGCCACCGCTCCGTCGTCCAAAAGTTAAGTAGTAGCGGTATTCTGCTCCATAGCAACGCGATGAAGACAAGTCCGATCGACAGGCTGTGAATCCCCCACGAGAGCGCCGCCACGAGGATCGGTAGTGCGAACGTTTGTCGTCGCGCGCTATCCTCGCGTTGACGCGCAACGCAAACTCGCTTCCACGCAAACAGCTTCACGGGCAGAGCAGCCCCAACGTAGTCGTGCAACAGCCGCACCGTTTCGCGATGGTCCTGCTGCCACGATGTGTCAGTACGTGCACGCACAAGAACGCTCAGAGCCATCGGCATTGCATCATTAGACACACAGCAACAGCGACAACGCCGGATCCATCCGCTAACAGCAGCTCCATCAGCTCGACGTCGCCGACGAGTTTGGTTGGCCACTGTGCACCCACATGAGCGATTGCGCCCGCGGCTGCAGCGTCTTGAGAATCACCGCGTCGCCACCATCTGGAGCAGCGTGTGGTGGCACTGGAAGTCGCGTGGAAGGTCCTCGATCGGCCGCCTGCGCACGTGGCGACGCGTGAACAAGCGCCGCCACACAGGCGATGGCGCAGCGGACGCCGCCGGCGCCAGATCTTCATGGAACAGAAAGAAGACCCAGGAGATCCACGAACACGTGCGTTCGACGTCAGCGCGAGGCGTGTAAAGAAACTTTTTATTGGCATCTATGTATATACGTATACAGTACCATTTCTATTGGCATATGTACAGGCATACAGTACATGTATTGCCCAACCGTTCCGATCCACAGCCGACATTCGACAGCAAAAATGGAGCGAATACATGACTGGTTTCTGCCGAGTAACGCTGGCTGAAAGAATAGAGATGTGTCGGTCGTGAGCACACTGCTGTTCCAGGCCACTGCCAACGCGTTGATGGGCCATAACTCTCCGCCGGCGTAGGAGACGAACGAGTGCGAGTAGATGTGTGTCTGCGCGCGCTTCATCCTGGCGCAGAACCGCAGCACGAGGCCCAGCACCCCCATGAGGACAGATACGATGACCAGCGCCGCCACGAGCATCTTGAAGTCGATGTTTTGGCTTGTGTAGACACCGTCGAGGTAGCGATAGCGACGGGCTCGTAGCATAGCGACGTCGTAGTTATCGGCCACGAGGTTGACGTTCATCACATTCGAGTCGCGGATCGAGATGAGGCGGTAGTGTGCAATGGTCGTGATAACAGACGTGATGCTGATCCAGAACTCGCAAATACCGACGATGCCGTGTGTCCACCTCCAGCACCGCGCGGTGCGCTGATAGATGAGCAAGTGGATCACCAACGCCAGCGGCCACACGTTGCGCATGAGCATCGTGCTTGTCTGCACGAACTGCGTCGGATCGATCTTGAGTTGTCCGGCAGCCGAGCGGTACTGATCGGCAATGAAATCGTGGATGGCTGGCGAATCGATCCAGTGTGCTAGAACGTAGCACAGGATTGGAAACATGCTGCCATAGATGAGCGCCTGGCTAGGAACCATCAACATGGTGCGCGTTGCAATGAGCAGGCGCCGCGGGCCGCTCGCTCGTTGGAACTCGGGCTCGTTGCTGCGCGCGACGTAGCAGCCACGCCAGAGAAGCGCCAGTCGAATCCACATGTAGAGTTGCCCAAGCGTGCGCAGCGTGGCGACGATGACGTACCAGTCGAAGAGGTTGTTGGCATTGAGGCCACCTTCGTAGCGGTAGTCCTGGAGCGCGACGGTCGTGCATATACCCGTGACGGTGTCGCACTTGCGCGCACGCATAATGAACACCACGTCGAAGTAACGAGCACCCTGCGATCCGACCATCGTCCTTGTGGGGTCGTCCGTACTGTCAATCATCAGCAGATCCAGGTTGTACTGGTCCTTCGGGTATTTCGCCTGGAAAGCTCGGAGTTGGATGCGCGCGTCGGTGAACACGTCGCCCTTGTATTCGTACGTGTCGCGCAGTACACGAACGTGACGCCAGTTGACCCAAACGTCAGCGCATGCGTACGGACGGATGTGCTGGGGCATGGCACAGAAACCGCGCTCTTCGTGGTACATCAGTGCGCTGGTGTTGAAGTAGAGCGATCGGGTTGTGCGTGGCAGTGGGCTCTGGAAGATCTGTGGGATGACGTAGTGGTGCAAACGATCGATCCACCAGTACGTGTGGCGCATAGTGACTGACAACGGATCGACAGTGCTGCGGTGCTGGCGCGTAGCGGGCGCACCCTCGTTGGAGCCAGCGATAGCGTCGACTTCGCCGTCCAACATGTGGAAAATGGTCTGGAACCCGATCGTGTCGTTTGGACAGTGCGATAAGTAGAGCATGCAGGGTGGCCATGCTGAGACGTTGAAATACGACGCCACTGCGCGCATGCCCACCGACGTCGTATCGTACTTGAACGCCCAGCGTGCGTGCTGCTCTGCATTGGTCTGCGTCGAATTGATGAACACGACCGGGTATGCGAACGGCCCAAACTGCACGAAGACGGACGGGTCGATGCGAATATACTTGGCCGGGAACGAGCGCTTGCCGAGACCACCGCGTGCCACGTCCGACAGCACGAGCAGGATGGAGCACATGAACACCAATGTCCGGCCAACCGAGAAATTGTAGACGTGATCAACGTTGACCGACGTCTCGCGGCGATGATCATGCAGCAGTTGCTGAAGTCGCTGCTGGCCTTCCACAAGGTCCTGCGTGATGGCAACCGAGTATCGAAGTGAAGCACGCTTATTGCTCTTCTTGCGCTCCGCCGCTGGTGCAGTTTTGCTGCTGTTCGCGAGGGCACGGGCGGCCTTTAGTTCATCTCGTGAGGGCTTTCTGTCGAGTGGCAATCGTGCGTTCGCTTCAGTGGGTGTCATTGTTCGATACGGGACTGAAGAAGACGCGGAGCTCTGATGGCGGAGCTCAATTGCCTTGGCAGCATGCGCTTGAGCGACAGCAGCTCCACTTCCAGACAGTACAGTGGCCGCTTGAGCCGGGATGGAGCCCATCGGTGGATCTGCCTTGTCTTCCAAGTCCATATTTGATGAACCTTCGCCGACACGCGATTGCAAGTTTCGAGCACTTCGTGGCGCTGTTTCTGGTTCTGCGACGAGAGGATTGTACGTCCCGGGACGAATTTTCTGGGGGCTTGGCGGAGGCGACTGCGGCCCAGCTGCGGCTGCTTGAGGCGGTGAACTTAGAGCGGAAGCCTCCAACGCCGTTGCTGGTATTTGTTGTGCTGGCACCGATGCATTTGGTGGCTTCGACGCCAGTGCGGCTGAAGCTTGTGCTGCCTGTGATGGTGCATTTTTTGCTACAGCTGTTGTTGCTGTTGTTGCTGCTGTTGTCGCTGCTGTTGTCGCTGTTGTTGGTGGCGCTGGTGCGGGCGACGTGTCGGCTACTTCTGGTGGTTGCGCTGGGACCACAGTTGTTGTTGCTTCTGGGCTTTGGGCAGTTGGCGGAAGTGGCTGTGTGCTGACCGGTAATAGCTCTGGGATCGCTATTGCTGCTTCCTCTACTTTCTGGGAGGCTGATGATGGTGGTGGTGTCGGTGCGCCGTCCAGGACTGGTGCTGGTGCGACAGTCACGTTTGGTTCAGTTGAAGCCATCTTTTCTTCTGTCTGACCTAGCACAGGGGTTATCACTGTTGCCGCCGCTGCTGCTGGTATCTCCGCTGTGAGTGGCCCTGTGGATGGGTCGAACTGCGGATCCCCAGGAGCACTGGAGGTCGCAGGACGCACCTTTTGCGGACTTGGCGCCTGCGACGCCATCTTCGCGGCGGTCTGTCGGCCGCTCCTTCCCTCTCACTCTTGATGCTGCCCTGCTTCTTCCTGCAGGCTGACTGTTGGAGTCCTGCAGGCTTTCGACTTTGAGACTGAACCACCACATCAAGAGCAAGCACGGAATGCCGTGGCATTATATTTACAGCGTCCGGGGAGGGGATAAGACAGAAAGGGATGGCACAGCTGGCGCTGGATCATGGCATCCAGCGAGGATCTCGCCGCTTCAAGTTTGGCTCCTGGGATCAGATTCAATTTCTGGTCTTCTGACCGCGATCTCCACGTGAGACGCTCAACGTAGCACAACCATTACCATTCGCCGCAGTCGATGACCGATGGCGGGAAGGGGCGCAGAAATTGCCGCAAACAAGTTGCGACCTAGGGCTCGACGCTAATGAGAGGGCTTCGCGGGCCATGTCACGCGTTCACAGCCACGAGAAGCCCGAATTGAAATTCACGCCTGCCAGTTCAGCGTTTCGAGTATTCGCTCGGTGTTCTGATAGCCACGTTCGTACGACAGCTTACAACAAGCTTTTTACGTGGATGAAATGAGGTGCGTAGTTGGCATTGCCTAGAAGGCGCTATCATCGGGTATGACGAGAATTGATGCTGAGTAGCTCGCGCCGGAAAGCGCATGCCACAATGTGGTGCCGAAAGCCAACAGCGTCGAAGCGTGGGTGTGGTGGCCATCTTGGGTGATGGCGCCGTTCCAATCGCGTCTTCGAAGACCGCGCCGCCACCCAGACCTGCGTTCCAAGAATACGCGCCCACACTGTCGTTGCGCAGTGGGTTGCTGGATGCCATCGACGCACGAATGCCGCACACAAGCGCACGAATGCCGCACACAAGCGCACCGCCGACCGTACCTCACGCAGCCGTCATCACCATTTAGGTGCTGTTGCTGTCTTCCAGCTCGTCAATGCGCTCTTCCTCACGTTGCTGGGATTCCTCGACTTGACTTTCATGAGCAACACGTCAGCATTGCGCTATCTTGTAGTCGCTTTCCTGTTCTCTCAACCGCAGCGCTTCTTGACCACCAACTACGTGTTCATGGGATGCGTCTACGTCGCAACCAGTACGCCATTCTTCTACGGCACCGTTCGCATGGCGTGGACCTCGATTCGTGCCAGAAGACTAGTCTTGCCCAGCCGTCGTAAACCGTCCAAGTTCTCACGTTTCGCCATTATCACACGCACCACAACGATGCCTCGAACCGACAGCGTCCGAGTAGGAACCCAGTTGAGCATTCAAGGACAATACTTCCCGTATGTGCTCCTCCTGACGGAAGTGGCGCTACGTAAAGTTCTGTAGAAATATTGTAGGAAATTATTGCAAGGTTCGACAGTTTATTCGAAGCTTTGCCGGTTGAGCTGTGGGACAGGTCGCCAATGGAGCCAATGGAGCCAAAACATGGCAGTTGACAACATCGCTCAACGTGCAGTCCTGGGCAGCATGAGCTCATCGGTGCTCGGCGTCAATGTCGTGTCTTCCCTCGCGCTCGGCGCGGTGGCGCTCGTTGCCGTCGGTGTCATCCATGTTGTGCTTCGCCGTCGCCAGTTGGTCCAAGCCATGAGCGACGTGCAGCCATTGCCACGCCGTGCCAAAGCCATTCCCCGCCTGCCGACGACGCTGCCGTTGCTTGGGAATACCTTGGACATGGCCTCGAACCTCGAGCGCATCCACGACTGGATCCTGGACAACTGCATCACGTTGACCGTTGATCCCGAGCAGCGTGTGACGTCTGACATCGGCGTCACATTGCCGATGAAGTCGCCGCTAATGGTGCGCGTTGGTGCAGCTGCAGCAGCGAAGGCATGAATGGGTATGGTTATATTGTGGTAGATGGGGAGAAGATGAGGAGGTTTGTACGAGCTGAATTCTGTGGGAGATCACGTTGGAAGAATATCAGTCTAAGGAATGAAAAACCCTGCTAAAGAACTTTGGTGCGGCTTGCACTTGAGAGAGCCAACAACCAGGCGTCGCTGATCGTTCAGGAGCGAGGCACAAATGTTGGTAATCCAGGTTGCGCGGTGTACCGGAATGCTGATGGCTCTGGTTGACTTGTGCTTGTGCGCCATATCATTGTGCGCCTGCAATAACCGCCGAGATATCTTGAGCTGTACTGCCACAACGGCAGCGCTCAGTGATGCCGATGCACAAAATAGCAACCCGTCACGTCCGCGCTCAATCGCAAGCCGGCTCCCACATCTCGAAGCGCGACATCCAGCTAAGCTGCTGCTGTGCTTGCCTATTTGCCTGGCTCTGCCGCACTCAAAGTCACATTACACAGCTTATCGCAGGCCACCAAGATGGCGCCTTGGTCCCTAGGTCCAGAAGCTCCTATCCAACGATCGTCGACAACGCAACACCTAATCAAAATGTCCGCGTCTGCGCACCGCCCGCTCGCTCGCGTGGCCACTGATACAATGGTTGCGATTGTCATTGCCATCGCGATTGGCGACATCATCAAACCAACAACGCAAACCAAGATCACTGCCATGGAAGGAGAACTGAAAGTGCACTCAGACACTGCCGTAGGTGTTTTTTCGTTCGAAGCCATGGAGAAGACTTTCAACGACCGCATCGCGAACGCTTCCACCATCAAGTTCACTGCCATTCTTCAGGACCCCTTGTACCTCGACTTGCTTGTCAATGCAAAGCTGTTCCCGTACAACTCGACGACCACACACCGCTGCGTTGTCCGAAACCATTCATTCGTGTACGGGTGGTGTGAAGAGCAGCAAACAGGCGACACGGATTGGACGCGCACGCACATCGTCATCTACCAGCCAGTGATGGCAATCGAACAAGTCATCGCCGCGGCGGCGAGCAAGACTGTCAGCGGCTCGTCCGTGAAAACATGGGTGATGGCCAAACTCACGCCAGACACGCAAAAGTCTTATGTTGATGGCCACATGACCCTCGGAGACATTTGGGTCCCGGGCTTAGCGGGGCTAGCGACGCGTATTCCATGCGATGAGGATTCTGCAGATCACATGTGCGCTACAGAAGTCCTTCTGGCCGCCGAAGGGTGCGGCATCACCTCGTCCATTTATCAACAAATATTTGTCGTGCGTTCAAAGGCGACCGGCATTGCGGTTCTCTTCATCCCACAAGCTGACAGTGAGGTTTACGCGTCCGGCACCGTGCTGCGATACATTTTCAAGGTCCTGCTCACACCTCGCTTCAGTCTGTCGCCACCAGCATGCCTCGATGACCCCACGAAGGGTTCCTGCTTCGTCACTTCATTCCGTCGCAGCAGTCAAGAAAATCGCATCGACGTTGGGAACTGGCGTCTGGCGTACTGGATCCAGGTCACGTCTTTCATTGGACTTGTCCACCTGCTCACCATTGGACAAACGCTGGGGCCGGTCCAACGTTTTATCATCATCGTTCGACTTCCAGTGTTCAATGTACTGGTCGCGCAGACTGCTCTGCTTGCTGCACAAGAGTTCAAGGTGCTCATGATCCTCCGATACGGCAGTGGATGGATAGATGACCTCGTACACCGCATGCTGGTGCTTGCATATGCGTATGTGGTGATTTGCAGTCACGGGATTCTCTACAGCCGCGAGTACAGCGTATCGAAAGGACAGTACGTAATGCTTGGTATCGCAGGGCTCAGTGCTGGAGTTGTGATTGGAGCCACAAGATGGTTGTCGCTCCCGTCCGCGACACCAAACAAGATCCAGTCGTGCTACTACTGCCACTCATCTAGCTTGTGTACGACCTCGACGTGCTGCACTGCGAACTACTTGTTTGAGGAGATCGCCGCCGTGGTTGGGATCTATTTGGTCTGGATCTTGGTTGCTGTCAATACTGGTGCGGCGCGCACACTTCGGTTGAAGAAGTTGTCCAACCATTCAGTCGTCCCATGCACGCCGACCCGAGCCAAACAAGTCGAAGTTTTGAACAATTTTGAGCTCGAGTGTCTTAACAGCGAGATCGTTGCCGAATATCGACTGCACAATGTCTACCGAGCCATTGGCGACCGATACGCAACGACTGACCTGGGACTTGCATTGACTGGCTACTGTGCTACCGGTAACCACCTTCTGCGAATCGACGGTGTCACATTCACAAGTTTGGCGCTGCTGCTGCCCAAACAGCTCGCCAGACACGTTCCCATGACGGTCACTGCTTGGCCACTGCAGCGCTTCGAAGCCAACAACTTTCAGATCACGAAAAGCTGGATTGGTGATGACTCAAACGCCGTTGGCCGGAAGCTAAAACCTGCAGGCACTGCCCCGGTCCAGAAACTTGAGCTTCCTGAAGATGTCGAGCCGATGATTGTTACGTCGTCGCGGCGTCTGCATATCAGTAAGGTAAACCTGGAATGGGGGCGAGTGCAACGAGTGTATCGGTAGTGTCACTGCGCAGACGCACGCGAACTTTCTGGAGATGAGACCTGTGGTCTGTGGATCCATTCAAGAACCATCATCAGCCATTCACATACTAAGCAAGAGATACCAAGCACCGTGTAACAAGCTGCTGATCTCGATGATATCAAGCACGCGCGACCAGCGATTTCAGCTGTAGCTGTCCAAGAAACAAAAGCTCGGCTTGAAACAATGCATTGCATGCAGATCCATCTATGCCATCTGCTCTCTGTTTTCGGTGTGCACAAAAGGCATGCGCGACATCATCCGAAGCGCGAGTGGTCGCTTTTTATCGGTGTGCGGCGCCTTGCAGGTCATCCTCACCACCAACCACCGTCAACATCATCATCATCATGATTGATCGCTAGGGACATGCTGGGCAATGCGCAAGTGATGAGTGACCTTGCACTTCGTGACTACTGGGTACTGGTCATTGTAGTGCTGTACCGCCCACAGATATGCAGGTGTCAGCGCGCTGTTGGCACAGACGACGATGACATCGATTTGATGATGAACGCACTTCAGCCGATGGCAGTCACTCTGATTTTTGCCTCCCCACTCCCAGCGATTGGCAGCGACCTGGCCAGCCATTTGTCTAAACAATCGCACTTGTATTCTTGCACTGAGTTGTCGAAATAGAAAGTGAGCAAACCTAACATGCATGAACACTGTGATCCTACCCACATGAACACCTTCTCGGACACAGCTCTATGTAGAGTTCTGGAAACTTCGAGAATTTGTACTTGGACGTTCGTACAGTACGTTGAACTGCAAACAGCTGGTGTTCACATGACAGGACACCAAATCCTTACACTCTGTTGATGTTCTCGCTGTTGAAAAGGCGAGTAAGGTCGATGACGAAGGAGACAAGGAGGAGAGAGAAAAAGGAGAAGTAAGATTAGATCCAATGGCTCGTGACCGAGTTAATATAAGTAATGTATAGTATACAGTACTTCAGTGTTTCATCGTTAGCACCAGTCATTGCACGGGATTGACTTTGACAGGAACACACACACACCCCCTCGATATTAAGTTATACAGTACGCCCGAACCTGTTGATGTCCAAAACATCAACAGCCTCCCTGGATCGTCATCAGGTTTGGCAGTGAAAAGT
>NSDO01000144.1:28859-40117 GCA_002286825.1 Lagenidium giganteum
TTGCACGGGATTGACTTTGACAGGAACACACACACACCCCCTCGATATTAAGTTATACAGTACGCCCGAACCTGTTGATGTCCAAAACATCAACACACTCCCCCTCAGTTCAACGTGTCGGTCTTTATGATGCCGCTTGCGCGAATCAACTTTACAAATGCACTTGGAAGTGGCTTCGTCAGGAAATCAGCCAACTCTAATTTGGACGGAACGTAGACGAGCTTGACCAATTGATCTTGAACTGCGTCCCGTACAAAATGGCAGCGCCGATCCACATGCTTTGCTTGAGATTGATAGCCTGCATTTTCGGCGATCGAAATAGCCGCCTTGTTATCAATCTTGACTGTCGTTGGCGATCGAAATTCGAAACCCAACTCTTGCAACAACTGGCGCAACCATATAGTCTCTTGTACTCCAACTGACAATGCCGCATACTCAGCCTCCGCGGACGATAATGCGACTGAGTTTTGACGCTTTGACTTGTAAATTCCTGGCCCACGACCCATAATCACCAGGATTCCAGACGTTGAACGACGTGTGGCAACATCACTTCCCCAATTCGCATCAACATACAACTCGAGTGTCAGTTTCTCACAACGAGTGTACACAATACCGGCAGTTCTTGGCCCCTTGAGATAACGCAACACTCGGATACCAGCCTTCCAATGAGCGATCGTAGGCTTGGGCAAATGACGCGATAGGATGTTAACGATCGTGCAGATCTCCGGGACGCGTGGCATTTGCTAGATACAATAGTGAACCGATCAGCATTCGAAACTTCTTGCAGTCCACTTTCTCACTGGCATGATCTTCGCCATCAAGTAGTTGACCCACAACGGCTGGGTTGGCGACTGGGGCGCTGTCGTCTTGACCAAATTGTGTCGAAAGTCGATCAACGAATTGCGATTGGAAAATTGCCAGAGTTCCATTGGCGTGATTGTACTGGACTTCGATACCAAGCACGTACTTGATGTCACCTAAATCTTTCACGGAGAAATGCACCGAGAGTTGTTGACGAACTCGCTCTCCTGTTTCTTCAGTCTTGGCACCAATGAGCAGATCATCCACGTATAGCACAAGGTAGATTGGATGATCGCCGAAATCGTTCACGAAAACACAAGGGTCCGACTGACAGGACTTGAACCCCATCGATTCCAACACGTTGCGAATAGTCTTGTACCAAACAGCTGATGCTTGGTGTAAACCATAGATACTACGTCGCAACTTGCAAATTAGATCCTTCCTAACCTTCAGGCCTTCTGGCGGATACATCAACACATCATCTTCTAGTTTGACGCTGAGAAAAGCCGTCTCGACATCGCACTGCTTGATCTTGTAACCACGCTGACAGCAGATATGCAGGAACAGGCGAATACTGCTAATGTTTACCACTGGCGAATATGTTTCATAGAAATCGAATCCATACGCCTGGGTAAACCCTTGCGCCACTAGACGCGCCTTAATCGAATAATGTCGCCTTATTCATTTCGTTTCACCGCAAATACCCATCGACTTCCAACAATCTTCGCACCATCAGGCTTGTGGACCAAACCTCAAGTGTGGTTCGTGTAGTGCGGGCGAATTTCTCCCAGCGGTTGGCAGCGATCTGACCAGCCATTTGTTTGGCTCTTATCTATCACTTGCAACCGCTGCCCAAGAATAGTCACCTTGTGTGGAGTTAGCGCATCGTGCGCGAAGGCGACATCGTCATACCAATGCCGCAAGCAAGTGCACAGGCGGTCGTGCCGCGTACAGCTATCGTCGCGATGTGGAATTTCTTTGGATCTTCTTCCTAGTGTTAACGCGCTCTTCCTTGCCCTGCTCGCGTACCTGTACCTGGCCTTTATGAGCATCGATTTAATCGTGCGCTACCTTCACCTTCATCTTCGTGTTTTTCATGGCGCAACTCTTTTTGGCCGCCAACAATGACTTCATTGGATGTGTAGACGCCATCAACAGTTTGCCGATCTTTTACGGCATAGCCAGTATGCTCTGGCATTCGATTCGTAGCGTCGCCCATGTTCAACAGCAGTTCTCAACGCACAAAGTCACATTCCTCAGTATACCGTGGGAATCATGGATCCACCATTACCATCCACATTCGAGTCGATGGAACTGCGCAGAGCTTATAACGGAACGTCGTTCATTGATGCGGTGGCGGAAGGAGCGTGGTCGTTGCTGATGTACTTCTATTGTGACGGGTATGGGTTGGATCACTGGCCTGGCGTGCTTCACGACATGTGCCATCTCCAGGAGCTCGTGCTAATCAACAATTCGATCCCAGCAATCCCACCGGATCCGCTCGGACCAACACCGATGCTCTCCGCGCTGGTTCTCGATGGCAATCCACTGAATGCTGTACCAGACAGTGTCTGGAATCTTATAGCCCAGCTCAAACGTCTAGACATTCAGTGCACCAACGTGTCGTCGTATCTCGTTGTTCAAGGCTTCCGGTCACCTCAACAAGACCGACTTAGCTCATGTGCTCGCGAAACACCGACTTCAATTGACCCCACGACATCCATAAGAACAATTGAACGACATCCATAAGAACACTTGAGCTCTGATGCGCAGCGAGCTGGAAGATGCCATCTCAGGTTAGCTCATTCGCCTCATCCAGAGTGTTGGTAAGGCGTTATTTGCGTGCAGAGGTTACGCTGGTAGGTACCAAATGTGTGTAACCTGTAACCAGGTACGGATGCACAGACGACAATGGATGCCGGGACACTTGAGCTCCACGGTTTGGGATTGCGGGAGGAGAAAAGCTCGAAGCGGACAAACTCCCCCCGCGTAGTTAACTGTCAAACCTACAGAGATGCACTAACGATGTTTCCTGGGACACACCGTGAATGTGCACTACCCAGGTCGCATGTACTTGTCGCTTGTTCTTCTGCGTGCACTCGCAGATTGATCTCTCGCTGCATGAGACCATTCGATCATTTGGTGACTTGGAAGGAACGTTGCAGATGCAAGTGTTGCGCCGGAAGGTATGAGTACCACAAAGCTGTGCTTGACCGCTATATGCGGTTGTTGACCTCACTTGCTCATAGATTACCGTTCATCGGAACCAGTCACTACAAGCTCGACCGTGTCTACACTTCCCTCCGGAACATGCCGGATGCTTTGTTTTCGCACAGGGGTCATCCAAGAGTGCTTGAAAGCTGGAAACGCCTCTACGATAGCGTACGTAGCCAACCGTGCGGGTCTTCGCCTGATTGCGAATCAGTGTTTATCCCAACAGCCGGCCGTCCGAGTAGGTGGCGGATTTGCGGGCTCCAACTTTGAGATCGTGGTAGGAAATCAAGGAGGAGCGTCTAAGCAAGCTGGTGAACGATATGCCGAAGCGTATGACGCTTGTTTTGGGGTCAAATCATGCGAAAATCGCTCGCGAAGTAACTCGGCTATACGTTTCGCACAAAATTCTATGGATCTTTTTGCTCATAACTCCGGTTTGACGCAACCGGTTTCAACAGAGGTTTTTCGGCCGCCCGGATGAGTTCCAGTGCCAAGGGTTCTTGCAAAACCCTCCTTAAGAAATATGAACACCGTGAGACCTCAACGCGCACATACTCAAATCGGTTTTCTCAAAGTTCTTGCACAGCAATGAGCCAACGCGAGCATCTGCACGAGCACCACGAGCACCACGACAACGACAATGGTCGTGATGCTGGCAGCAGGGCTCCCGAGCGACCATAAGGACCAAGAACAAGGTTCAAGGAGGAAGACGATGTCAAATGGCTGATAGAGGTAAACAGCGTAATGCCGTGGACGTTTACACCGCAGCTCGAAGGCTGAGATGATGTTTCGAGGCGCTTCATTCAAGTCAGTGGCATGCACAAGACCAATGTGGCCTGTCGTCAGAGGTCCAATTATCTTATGCGTCAGCACAAGGAGGAAATTGCAGCCTCGGCGAGAAACAGCGGTCATGCCGAGGAATACACCGAGAAGCAGCGCCTTCTTGACGATGTGCTCAGTTGTATCGATGGCTACGAGACAGAAAGTGCAAAAGCAAAAGCCTCAACAGTCAAGGAAGCTGAAGCGCTTCAATCATTACAGGAGCAACAGCTTCAGAATCTGAAGGAAGTGATTACAACCAATCAGGTACAAATGCATGCTGTCATTGATCTCTTAACTCGAATGGTCCCTGAGTAAAAGTAGGGTAGTGGCGAGCGTATCAATGTCTGATTCATTGCCTGCATGTAATTCATCATTGTTGTTGTCATTGTTGCCTTCGTTGTCACTTCCCAAATATACGCGGCGCAAGATCAAAATAACTCGATGTTTGATTTCCACGGGACAAAAAGGAGTGGCAATTGGTGACCACAAAGGCAACTAAACAAGATGCCAACGGAAATTTGCGCGCCCCCATCTTTTTGTGCCAGTCGGTGCCAGACCATAGTGCCTTCAGTCATCCAAAAATCATTCCACGCATTGCCGCACGCTGCTCATGTTCCGATTGGATTCTTGTTCTTCTGTCGTTAGATTCGACGCATACGGAGACACGATATGGTCTTGGCAACCGTACGCCGGGTCGCCGTACACACACTTGCCGTTCAACGAATCCATTTCGCGAAAAAGATTCAGCAGACGACTCTCTCGTAGAACGGGCGAGTCGTGTTTTCTTCCTTCGACTGGGTCATACAAAGCAACACATAAGCCATCAGGGGTGCAACAGCCTGCCAAATGAGGCAATGCCGTCGCTTGTGGCCGCTGTTAAACTATCGCTGCAGATTTTCACCTGTCGCCGCTGTCGGGCGAGGGCTTGGAGTGCAGATTTAGTGTCTTGCGCCATGGATGAAACCAAAACACGTCGACAATGGTGCACCACGCTGATGAATATGCTCATAGTAGACACTTGCCCTTCTGGTCAGAAGATTCTCGTTGCGCTCAAGCAGGTCGACCCGTTTGGTGAACAGTAGCACGACTGTGCAGGTGTTGATGCGCGACAAAGAGCCAGCACTACGGCCAAACTCGACTGGTCGACCCAGCGCAATGGCACTGCCCGTTTCCGACAGACGATCGCCAGCGCGTCCAAACGATCCATCCGATCTAGTGACGACGTCACGATCATCGGTGGCAAGTCGAGCTGACTTGCATGGTCATTGAGCTCGTTGATGGAGAAGCGAAAGCGAAGGCGAGCGTTTGCTTCGCTGATGCTGTAGGTGTTCAAGGTCGTCGGTGTGAGTTGCCGCGATGTCACTGCAGCAGGAAGGATGCCTCCCTGGATCAGACGTCTCACAACTCGTCGAAAACTCGCTTTGCTTTTGCGAGCCGCAATCCATACGCGCACAAGCACTTCAGGGCGCTGCTGCCACGTCAGTCGAATCGTTCGAAGCATTGGATTAGGAGGATCGCTAACACTGACACAGTTCCGAAATGCGCTTCTCTCTGAAGCCAGTGCGAATGCCGAATGAAGGGTGCGCGTGTCTCGGCCACTTGACACCATCTGACACGAGCGGCTGAAAAACCTCTAATGATGACATTGATTGTGTTGGTGTTCTCTATCTCCGACAGACGCTGATATGCGCGCGCTGATCGCTGTGAGTTCTGGGATTGACGTCGGCTCAAGTATTCTCAGGGATTGTAGACCGGTATGAGGATACGTGGCTGTCCGAGTGACATCCACACAATATCCAGGATCCTGAAACAGTGTCCACACGCAATGGCAGCTGAGCCCAAACAGTTGGATTTGATGTATAGGACGTGGTAGACCCGTAGTAGACAGACTAGCGTTGGCCACTGCGCACTCCACCGTGCACAAGTCCTCTCACGTTAGTATTTGTATCCCAATCAGCAGGCAAGCATCGACAAGAGTGTCACAAAGTATACTTTAGTTTCAAGCACTCAAGCCTGAACTCGTTTACCTACGACAAGGATGGCGATGCCGTTATGGACAACCAGTGTTCGCATTTGTTCAATTTAAAATTTGAACAAATGAATTTAAAATTTATATTAGGAGCTCTTAGGAGTCATCAGCCTGTTATCCCCGGAGTACCTTTTATCCGTTGAGCGATAATCTTTCCACAAAGAATTATCGGATCACTAAGCCCCGAAGCTGAGCAGCTGGAACCAGAACGCTTTAGTCAAGTGGAAGCACGAACGACGACAGTATGAATATCACATCATACAGCGCTGTGCAGCCAGCAGAGAAAGTCCTGAGGCGGTCAGAACCTTGGGTTCTTCCACGGAATGCTTGACACTCCGTCCGCTTCAAGCGCCCGCACCAACTGCACCAGTCGACGGTCCTCATCGTTAGAGAAATCCGCCATGTGGTCGTTTGTATGGGCTTGTGTATGCCTGATTCACGCCGCAGACGCGCGCCATCCGTACACCAGCGGTGTCCCCCAGCTGTGACACATCTTCCTATGTTTTGTATGGTCGATTGCACAGATTGGAGGGCTCCCACGTCAGCTCATCATAGTCCTCCAGCTTAACTTGGTACTCGGTGCAGTGGCGCTTCCTTCCTTGCTTCACTCTCTTCACGCCAACAATGCGCTCAACGACATACGCTTCGGACCTGTTTGCTCAGTGGCTTGTTGCTCCTTCCTGCGGGGAAACRGAATTGGAATTGACTGGCCGTGTTCCCACAACAATGCCACCAAGTGCATTGCAAGCACTCCCGTTATTTTTTGACAACTGCTCCAGCCACAAATTAGTGATCACCGACCAAGCAATTCGTGAATAGACTTAGCCAATCAGAGGCTGATCTCACTTATCATTGACACTCGTGGTTAGGCTTTAAGCCATCACATACGAATTTGATTGGCCGACCCGCAGATAAATTCCGAGGTTCCCATAGTAGTAATAGAACATGCTTATCGTGGAAAATCGGCGTTAAGCTCGGCGCTGGGTGAGTCAATGAGGTTCATGCAACACCTGAGGAAGTCGCTGTCAGAGATGCACCGAGATGTTGCGGCACTCAAAGGACTGCAACAAAACCGTCACAAAGCGCGCAGCAATGGTAAGCCATGCAATTTTTCAGTCGGCGACTACGTTTTGTGGTCCCGCATCGATTCTCGGTTGGCAAGCAACAAGCTACTTGCCCGCTGGCTCGGGCCCTCCGTTGCAACCGAAGCACGGGAGTATGCGTACAGCATAGGCTACCTGATCACAGGTCGGATGTACGAAGTCCACGGCTCCCGTCTCAAGTTTTATCATGATAGCAGTCTCAACGAAGATCACCAACTACTGGCTCACGTTGCCAATCAAGGCATGATGTTAAGTGTGGAAGGCATTATGGGGCATCGCTATGAGGATCGGACTCGTGAGTGGCAGTTGCTAATTTCATGGATGGGATTGCAGGAAGCTGAGAAATCTTGGGAACCCCTGAAACGCATGATGGAGGACATCCATCAGGAGGACATCCATCATGAGGACATCAATCATGCGTTTCAGGGGGTTCCCAAGATTTCTCAGCTTCCTGCAATCTCATCCATCATTGCTCGTCAAGCAGTATATCATCTACGCTCACGACGCCGCTCTCAGCCAGCCCATCAACTAGTTCAAGCAAACGCAATTCCAAGTCCCGTCGGTAGGACCTGGACCGGCAACCAGCACTGACGTACTAGCGACCTCGCTTCAGGAATCCTTGGAGGGCGGTGTGAGGAAACGTGGCTGTCAGAGTGACATCCACACAATATCCAGGATCCTGGAACACACAATAGCAGCTGGGCCCAAACAGTTGGATTTGATGTATATGGTAGACCCGTCGTGGACAGACTAGTGTTGGACACTGCGCACTCCACCGTGCACAGGTCCTCTCACTAGATATAGCATTTGCATCCCAATTAAGCATCGACAAGAGTGTCATAACCAGGATAAATACAATGTACTGATGGAAAGAGTTCATTGAAATATATTCGAACCATTGCCAAGTTGGCGGCGTGGACGCCCCACCTCCGCAGACCATGGGCGCTGCAAGCTCATCGATCACGGATGCGAACATCTCCCCATCTGTCGCACTCGGTGCAGTCGCGTTCGCCGTTGTGGGTGTCTCCCATGTCGTGCTTCGCCGTCGCCAGTTGGTCAAAGCCATGAGCGAAGTGCAGCCATTGCCACGCCGTGCCAAAGCCATTCCCCGCCTGCCGACGACGCTGCCGTTGCTTGGGAATACCTTGGACATGGCCTCGAACCTCGAGCGCATCCACGACTGGATCCTGGACAACTGCATCACGTTCCAAGGCCAGCCGTGGAAGTACATGATTCCCGGTCGTCCCGTCACGGTCGTGCTCACATCGCCAGAGCTCTTCGAGGACGTGCTCAAGACACAGTTCGACCGGTTCGACAAAGGCCCAGAGATGCACGAAAACCTGCGCGAGTTCCTTGGCCAAGGCATCTTCGCCGTCGACGGCGCGCAGTGGGCGCACCAGCGTCGCCTCGCCATCAAACTGCTCACACTCAAGGCGCTACGCGAATCCATGGCCGACACCATCGCGGAGTACGCGGTCGCGTTGTACGGCATCCTTGACGATGCGCAGGCCAGCGGCAAGCCACTCGATCTCTACGGACTTATGCATCGCTTCACCATGGACACGTTCTCTCGAATGGCGTTTGGGGTGCGGCTGAATGCGCTGACCAAGATCAACGACCATCCGTTCCAGGCCGCGTTCGATCGAGTGCTGCACGCCATCAGTCTGCGCTATATGCGACCATCGATTGTATGGAAGACACAGCGGTGGCTCAATGTCGGCTACGAGCGCGAGCTGCGCCAGGGCGTGCAAGCAGTCGACGACGCGGTTGACTCGTTCATTAGCGAAGCGCTGCATGGTAACCGTGATGAGCGCTCAAGTGAGAAGGCGTCTCGAGACGTCATGTCATTGGCGCTGGCCACAACGTCTGACGATGATGGCGCAGCCACCATCAATCCTCACCAGCTGCGCGACATCGTCGTCAACTTTCTCCTCGCTGGTCGCGACACCACTGGCCAGACGCTCTGCTGGTTGTTCCACAACCTCAGTCACCACCCGCGCGTCGAAGACAAGATCCGCCAAGAGATCCGAACGCAGCTACCAGAACTCATCGACAGCCTCGGAAAGTCGCGCACGCCGTCGCACGACCAGATCCAGCGCCTGGTGTACCTGGAAGCGGCCATCCGTGAGACGCTGCGGCTGCATCCGCCCGTGCCGTTCAACATGCGGCAGGCCAACCGCAGGACTGTGCTGTGCGACGGCACGGTCATCGAGAAGGGCTGGTCCGTGGCCATTGCGGGCTGGGCCATGGCGCGCATGGCCAACGTCTTGGGCGAAGACGCCGCCGAGTTCCGGCCTGAGCGCTGGCTCGACGCCAGTACGGGCAAGTTGGTGGCGCAGTCGCCGTTCCGGTTCATCGCGTTCCACGCTGGTCCACGCGTGTGTCCAGGGATGCAGTTGGCTTTGATGGAGATCAAAATGGTCGTTGCAGGCGTACTGAGTCAGTTCCACCTGACCGTTGATCCCGAGCAGCGTGTGACGTATGACATCGGCGTGACATTGCCGATGAAGTCGCCGCTAATGGTGCGCGTTGGTGCAGCTGAGGCATGAGCGGATTCTTGTGGCTAGGCAGCGACTTCCTCCTCTCAAGGTCATGGTCGAATGGGACATAGGAACTTCCAGTTCAATATACCTCTCATCCTCCGTAGTATTACTGTAGTAGTTACATGGAATGACTGGATACTGACATTGCGTTGGTCTCGAGTGCGTCGTGTCCGCCAGGGCTAGTGCAGCACCAGTTGCATACCTCCAGTGACAGCGTTGGAGCGCCTCTGTGGGGCAAACACCACGACTCAGCCGACATGGTTGCTGTGCTCACTGAACGTGCGTGTGGATAACCATCAGACGCTGATGCATTGCGCCCACACCATCCACCTGCGAGTCGTCGTCTATCCATGTAGTTGTGATACCTCCGTGATGTATTTATTAGGTTGTCGCAGGCAACAGCTGGATGCGCTTCGTGTTCCACAGTCATCGTCACCGTCGCACGGCGCAGCAGTCATAATCCACACTGTCCACAAGCCTCATGAAACGCGTCGTGAGATTCTCTGAAGGAGTGCGTCCGTCGAGCAAGGCGTCACTTGAGCATCAGAAGCCCATACTTTTCGATCATGTGCTCGGAGGTTGTGGAAATATCGCTGCAGACACTGCAAGACTTCCGTTTCAGCGAGTACATCAGCAACTGGAAGATCAATCAGCTCTATGGAGTGTTTATCTGCTGTAGCTGCTGCTCCACACCCGTTGTTTATTTCACCAGCTCCAGACTCCAACTGAGCCCATTGCTCGAGCGGATGTGGTGTGTGCTCGTGAACGTCATATTGGCGTTTACGTGGGGCACCGTCATCCAGATGTCTGGCCGAATGTGGTGTACTTCACCTGGATCGATGGCTTCAACACCAACGTCACATCGTTCATCGACGCGATGCCAGGTGGTGCATGGGCGTCGAGCATCTACTTCTACTGTGTCCAGTGCGGACTCGACCATTGGCTTAGCGTCTTACACGAACCAACAACTCGGTCCCAGCGATCTCAAGCGACCCGCTCGGCCCAATGCCGCTGCTCTACGCGATGGTGCTCGATGGGAACCCGCTAAAGGAACTGACCGACAGCACCTGGACCCTGACCTCGCAGCTCAAGCGACTCGGTCTCCAACGTCTCGTCGTATCCGCCAGAGCTAGTGCAGCACCACGACCCAGACCTGCAAGTGCGAGGCATCGGAACACCGCTGTGCGATGTGCCTGCAAACGACACGGCATGGCTCCTGGGCTCTCTCGAAACAAAGAGCTCGGATGAGTGTAGAATTTTAAACAACTAAGTTGGAATGGTACTTTAGTACATCATATTGAGCGTCTGTCAAAATGGGTCGTCAGTGGACCAAGCACGGGGCGACCAGCGCGCCCGATGATGAGCAGCCCATGGACGTCGATCCAGCGCGCGATTGCTCGTGGATGGAGTGGCTGCTGCTGCTGTACTATGAGAAGCTGGTGCAGTTCGATGCCCCGCACCAGACCACATGAGCGCTGGGGCGCCTGCTGTGTGCTCCCCCGTGCACATGGCCTCGCCCGCGCAGCTCGCTCCACTGCCGCGCTGTCTGCGCAGCCACCAAGCCCATGGCGACCTCATGCGGCTGAGGCAGCGGCCTGCTGCGCACGGCCTGGCGCATGAACGGGGAGCTTATGGGGTTTTGCACGACGCGTCTCCGGTCGTGGCTGTGTCGGCGCTCCTTCTCGCGTCGACGTATCTTGGTGCCCTCTGGACCAAGAAACGTTGGTTCACCAGATGCAAGCGTGC
>NSDO01000144.1:45029-64648 GCA_002286825.1 Lagenidium giganteum
GCTCACTTGGGTCAGTCATCACCTTCATGGACACACCGGTGGTCGTGTGCAAGTCGCAGGCCGGTCAATGGCGCTTTGACGTGCAATCTCCAACATGGGGAGCAGCGTGGCGTGGGCGGTCACGTGCGGCATTTTGACAACCGTGAGCGCTGCGCTCACAGTGGCGCTGTTTGCGCTGCTGGCTCAAGCACCGAGCGACGCGACCATGTGGCCGTCCGTGTACTGCACGATCGGGCTGCTGGCGACGTCGCAGGCCATGGCCAACATCGCGAAGGAGCACATGTCGGTCGACGTGACCAAGGCCGGGCTGCGCATTGGAGCGAGCCTCCAGCTGCAGCTCATGAACGTCCTGCTGCAGAGATCTGTCGTCGTGGATGATGACGGTAGCAATGCGCCTGCGCACATGATGGTGCACGAGATGGGAGGCTGCAGCTGGGGCGTGGCAGCGATCGCTGGGTGTCCGGCGCTGGTGCTCGCAGGCCTGGAGCTGGTCGGTCGATGGGCGGTGCTCGAGTGGATGGTTCACGAGCACGTGGGGACCATCACATTGGTCGTGTGCGCCATCATCAACGGCAGCGTGGGGCTGCTTCGCGTGACGCGGACCCGGACGGAGATGCTGTGGGGCAGCGCACGAGCCAAGACCGTGCGGTGGTTGTTCGAATACATCATGTGGGCGCTGCCCGTTAAGTTGTACGCGTGGGAATCCAAGTTGCTGGATCGTGTGGTGGCATCACGGCAAGTGGAAGACGCGTTGCGTCGCCGGATGTTGGTGGCGGAGATCATCAAAGATGGCTGTCGCTGGGGCAGTCACTTAGGATGTGTCGGGCTCATCTACGTGGTGTGTCTGTGGCACAAGATTGAAATGACGCCGGTGCTAGTGTTTACGGTGCCGGTGTTTACCCATGTGATGAATGCCCACCTCCTGGAAGTATTCAAAGGATTCACACTGATTCCAGCGTTGGGCCAGGCGGCCGAAGCCCTTGAAACCATATTTCACCAAGCGACCAGCACCCAACAGAGTGGAATCCCACAATCAGGAGATGGAGATATTGACCTCATCTCGCTCGATCGCGCTACTGTCGTCAGTGACAGCAAGCCACTGCTGTTGAACGTCTCACTCCATATCTGCCGTGGCGAGCTCATTCTCTTGCGTGGCGCTGTCGGATCCGGCAAATCGACGCTGCTGCGTGTGTTCCTGGGAGCGCATCCCATTCAAGCAGGCTGCGTCACCACATCCAGCTCACTAAGAATCGCGTACTGTGCACAAGAACATTGGCTCCAAGCGCGTTCCATCAAGGACAACATCCTCTTCGGCGCTGCCTTTGACCAACACAAATATCTCGCAGTATTGGACGCTTGTGGTCTGTCAGAAGATCTACAAGCCATGGTCATGGCAGACCAGAATGTCGTAGAGCGCTTCAGGGCCAACCTCTCCGGCGGTCAGAAGGCACGCGTGGCGTTGGCGCGTGCCTGTTATGCCGATGCGGACCTGTATCTGCTCGACTGCACGTTGGACAATCTTGATCCAGTGGTGCAACTCGAA
Organism: Lagenidium giganteum; assembly: GCA_002286825.1. Classification (NCBI taxonomy): domain Eukaryota; phylum Oomycota; class Peronosporomycetes; order Pythiales; family Pythiaceae; genus Lagenidium; species Lagenidium giganteum. The sequence continues at coordinate 46,573 of NSDO01000144.1, forward strand.
GTGTTTGACAAGTGTATCCGCAAACTGCTGCGTCACAAGACGATCGTGCTGGTGACGCACAATCCAGAGTTGATGTCGTCGCGGTGCGTGGATCGTGTGCTGGAGCTGCGAGACGCGACGCTGCATCATTCGCGGGGACGCGTCGTCACGAACAGTGCCAAGAGTCAGCGCGTCCGGCTGGGGTCGTGGCGGGCTTCTGACATTGGTACCAGTCTCGTGTTACCAGCGCAACGAAGCCAGAGTGATGACGATGCAAGCATGACTGGGGTGAAGCAATACCTGCAAGTAGCTCGAGATGGCGAAGACGACAACACACCGGAGCTGGAAACTTGCAGCAGCATCCTGTTTCGCTCGCGCAGCAGCACGATCTTGACCGTCCTGAGTGGAATGTTTGCGTTGGTGGTCAGTTTGCTGTTCGCCGCACTGTAATGGTGGATGTTCAAGCAAATCATCGGTTCTCAGGACGTCGTAGTCGGCTTGGCGTTCTGTGCACTCGCGATTGCCACCGTCGTAGCTTTCGCACTGAGCAGTGTCTGTGTAATGTGGACGCTAGCGGCGTATGCTTCCGAGCTGTTTTCGTCCCTGGCAATGAGCGTGATCTCGGCGCCATTGAACTACTTTGACGACGTCCATATTGGCGACCTTCTGCATCGATTGTGGCAGGACTTGAGCGATGGCGACATCCATTGATTCGTCTTCTTCAGTTTCTTCATTTCCGCGTCCGCCAGTGCACTCGCTTTGATGGCATTGGCGGTAACCACGGGGGGCATGCCTGCTGCCATCTTGCTGCTGGTTCTTGTCAAGCTCAGCTGGTGGATGACGAATTCGACGAACGTGGTTGCACAGTACGCTCAGATGAAGGATATTTCATCCCAGATCGAGGACTGGACAGTGGAAACCACGACGGGAGCAACATTCATCCGGGCACTTGGTGTCAGTCAGCGAGATCGGTTCTTGCGTCAGTACAAGGCTCTGCTTGACACAGACACACAACGCGAGTTTGCCAGCAGCGTCCAGAACTCCCACGTGCTCGTCTGGTTCGCGATTTACAAGGGGTGGCTCCTCACGTTGGTGGTCTGTGCGACCTTCCAGTCGGCGCAGTTACCTCCGAACGCACTACCGTTCCTGTTGATCTGCTCCCTGTTACTGCCATCCCAAGTTATTGCCGTGACCACCAGCATCGTCAATACACACACGAAGCTGCTCAGCATTAGCCGTATTCGCCAGATCACACACCTGGCCATGAGCAAGTCCCACCAAGTGTGTGCACCGACCATCGCGATCCCTCCCAACTGGCCGTCACATGGCCGCATCTGCTTCGAAAACGTGTCGTTCACCTATCCATCCAAGCTCTTCAAGAGCGTACCTGTCCTGCGTGACGTGTCGTTCTCAATCAACAGCGGCGAAAAAGTCGGACTCGTCGGTCGCACCGGATCCGGCAAGAGCTCGGTCATGATGGCGCTCTTCCGCATTCATGAACTCACACAGGGACGCATTCTCAAGGACGGCATCGACATTCGCAAGCTCTCCGTGCGAGATCTGCGCAGTCGCCTTGGCGTCATCCCGCAGTCGCCCGTGTTCTATCGCTGCTCCGTACGTGCGCACCTGGATCCGTTCGATGAGTTTGACGACGCCGCACTGTGGAGCGTGCTCAAGAAGGCCGGTCTTGGTGGCTCTGGCAGTGTGCACGTGACGACGCTGGACGCGACGCTGGCCGAAGACGGCGCCAACTGGAGCGTCGGAGAGCGCCAGCTGCTGTCATTGGCGAGAGCACTGCTCAGTCCATCGCGCGTGCTGGTGCTGGATGAAGCGTTCTCGTCATTGGCGCCGGCACGGGACGACGCTGTGCTGCGTCTGATCGTACGCGAGTTCAAGACGTCGACCGTGGTTCTGATCACGCACCGCATGGACCAAGTGCTGCATTTTGACCGCATCATGGTGATGCACGACGGTTGTGTGGTGGAAAGCGGCGGCGTTGAAGAACTGCTGACAAACCCAGCGAGCAAGTTTTTCGAGATGCTCGAGACGAGTCCACTGGTGGAATAACACATTGTGCGGACCTAGTCTGGAGAATAGGAATAATGTGATGTGCTCCACACTATGAATCTGTTCCGCCTGGTTTGATGTACCATTTGGTGTGGCACTGACCCTTTGCTGCGTGGACCCGCCCGGCATGGCCGTCACTGTGACCAAGGACGACGCCAGAGCCAGCACCATGACCAAGTATTCCGTGCTGTTGCCGACGTACAACGAGCGCGACAACCTCCCGTTGATCGTGTGGCTGCTGGAGAAGACCTTCCGCGAAAAGTGAGCAGCGTGGTGTCGTGGCATCCGCGCCAATACAGCCGTCTGACTTGTTGTTGCATCGCCAGCTCGCTGGCTTATGAGATCGTGATCGTGGAGGACAACAGCCCCGATGGCACGCTGCAGGTGGCGCTGGATCTGCAGAAGATCTACGGCAAGGACCATATCGTCATCCTGCCGCGCAAGGGCAAGCTCGGCCTGGGATCAGCCTACCGCGACGGGCTCAAGAAGGCCACGGGCGACTATGTGTTCCTCATGGACGCTGATCTTTCGCACCACGTACGACTCGGCGTCGTGCGGTGGCAATGCCGGAGTGTGATGTGCTGACGATCGACGTGTGTGTCTGTGTCTGTGCGTTTGTGGGTGGGTGCTCGTAGCCAAAGTTCATTCCTGAATTCATCAAGTACGCGCTTCGTATTGTGGACAACAGAGGTGTTGTGGCGGTGCTGACGTGGCGTTGTGTTGGATGCTGTGTTGCAGGAAGCAAGCCGCTGGCAACTTTGACATCGTCACGGGCACGCGCTACATCAGCGGTGGCGGCGTGTACGGCTGGGACCTGCGTCGCAAGCTCACGAGCCGCGTGGCCAACTACCTGGCGACGATCTTGCTGGCGCCGAGCGTGTCAGATCTCACGGGCAGCTTCCGCCTGTACAAGCGCGACGTGATCGAAGAGATCATGAACTCGATCCAGGGCCTGGGCTACGTGTTCCAGATGGAGATCGTGGTGCGTGCGCGCCAGCGCAACTACACGATCGGCGAAGTGCCCATCACGTTTGTGGACCGCATCTACGGCGAGTCCAAGCTCGGCGCCGGCGAGATCGTCGCGTACCTCAAGGGCCTGTTCAACCTCTTCATGACGACGTAGACGAGCAGCGTTATGTGCAGCCACGTGGGTGGTACTTGAACACGAGTGATCTGTTGTGCGCCCAATAGCAAAATAATATTATGTGAGGTGAGAGAGCTGCTGCTGCTGCTACGCATAGTACGCATAGCTACGAGCGATTGCCTGCCGAGCCAGCTCCGTGTGAGTCTGATGATGGTGTTGTATATGGGGAGACCGGTGAGGCAGGCAACCGCCGATCCATTCACGGCGACAACGGCTGTGTTCGTAGCTGGGTGGGATGAAACTGCGGTCGGGCATCGTTCGAGCTGATGAGTTTCTCGAGCGCAGTGGCGACACGTGGTTGGGAGCACAAAATGAAGATCAAAAACACCACCACGAGCACCAGGGGCACCGAGCAGAACAGCAGTGCCGTCTTCCACGCGGGCGTGGGCTGCTCGGTCTCCACCGTCGCTGCCGCCGCGGTGCCTGCAACGCTGCCCGTGGGACTTGCTCGTTTCTGTGACGTTTGTGTTGCTCTCCTTCGCTCGTGCTTGGCACGCAACCTTTCGCGTTTCTGGATCCAATAGTTGTTCTGTTGCTGGTGGTCATCGCCGCACGCTGCCCGCGCTGCCGTCGCTGTCACTGTCGCTGCTGTGTTGGGATTCCATGCCGCAGACCTGCTCGATGAAGCCGATGTCGCTGTCACTGACGCTGTCGCGGACGCCGCATGCACGGCGGATGCCTGGTAGCCGTCCAGCGGCCACGCGTAGGTGACGGCGCGTGGGTTGGCCTGCTTCGTTCGGGGCACCGGTGGCGGTGGCGTCGGCCGCAGCAGCATCTGCCGCACGCGCTCGCCCAGCAAGGACGTGCCGCCAGCAATGTGCTTGGGCTCGTACGCGCCGTGGCTGGCTGGGTCGCCGTCGCCGTCGCCGTCCTTATCGCTGTGCGTGGCATCGGCCAAGCTCTTGACGGGCGTGGCAAACTCGCAGTAATACTCGGTGACCTGCGCCGCGAGCTGCTGCTTGCGCGGCGACGTGAACTGCACGACGCACGCGTTCTCGGGAATGGACTGCGGAATGCGCACGTGGCCGCTGGGCGTGCGCTTGAACACCGGTTGCGGCGCCACGGGCGTGGCCAGCGGCGTGTCCGCCGCTGTCTGGAACGAGCCGTAGTTGGGCACGTACTGCTTGGTCTTGGACGTGCGCAGCGCCAGCGTCGCCGACCAGTCCATCGTTCCCTGTCACCGTCGACGTCGCCGTCGCTGTCGCTCGCTGCGTCTGCTTGTCGGAGCGGTGGCGGGTTGGCCTTTGGCGGCCACTGCGGCCGCTCAAGACACAGCTTCCGGCGGACGCCCGGACGGACCCAGTTCCACCCAGCGGCGCAGACAGACAGCAACGGAGCAGGGGCGCGGCTGCTCCGCTCGGTGGCTCGCCCGCTCGTCCGCCGCATCCCCCACCACGTCTGGAGCTGTGACAAAAACAAGGAAACGCAGCGAACGTTCCAGCCAATGGGAGTGGCCCAATCAGCGGACGCTGCGTGCTGATTGGTCCTGGTCGCATCCTCAATGGCCCAGTGCTGTTGACGTCAGGCGAGCTGAGCTGTGCTGTTCACACAGATCAATGGAAAGGCGGCCCAAGATCCAGCCACAATACCATGGCGCTGAAGGATTTCAAGAATGACCTGCAGCATGGAACGCGGCTGCGGCGCGTGCGTGCGTGTGCATGCGGCTGAAGCCGCCGCCGGCCGCCAGGTCGGCCACAAACTGAAGGTAGGAATCTCGGGGCGGAGGCTGCCGCTCGACCTCCCACTGTGCCGTGACGGCACATGATTGCTCGCTCGTCATCTGGTCAAAGGTTGTGTGCGGTTTCTTTGTGTTTATGGAAGTCGCGAGCGTACACGACATAACTTGAAGCTAGCAGCGCCGAGTGCCTACTCGTCGTCGTCATCCTCGTCATCGTCGTCGTCTTCGTCGTCGTCGTCTTCCTCGTCGTCGTCCTCTGCTAACCAGTCGATGAACTCCTGCACGTCGTCGTGCTGCGCGAAGTTAGGCGAGCGCTGGCTGTCGCCCAGGCGCGTCGAGTGCCACTCGAGGATGATCTCTTCGCTCACCCACTCGAGGTCGTACACGGTCTGCAGCAGGAAGCGGAACAGCGGTGCCCACAGCGCCGTGTGCGCGTCGTCGCTGGCACAGAACGTCTCGAGTGCCACGACGACTGACAACTGGTCCGAGTCGTCCACCAAGCAGCGCTTGATCACGCTCGACCACTTCAGGAACTTGGTGCGCACCTGCGCCAGGATGCCCATGCTGGACTGGCCAGCCGTCGGCACCAGGTCAAGCAGCCCGGGCACGATGGCGCCGATCACTTCGGCGAACGTCTTGTTCTGCGCAAACTTGAAACTCTTGATCTCGAGGAACAGATCGTCCACGCCGTGGCCGGCGCTGTCGCCCGTGTTGACCATCTCACGAATGATCTGATGGAAGTCGGCCTCGAGTGGCAACTCGGCGTCGAGCTCGTCGTCTTCTTCATCAGACGAGCTCAGGGTCTCCCACTCGTCCCATTTGTGCGTCTGCTTGGCCACCACGGCGTCACCGCCGGGCAACAGGCTCTGGAGTCTCTCGAGACGACGCTTGGTGAGCGCTTCCTCATCCTCTTCGTCCGCTTCATCGTCATCTTCGTCGTCTTCGTCGTCCACGTCGATGTTGTCGTCGTCGAGCGTCCACAGGCGACCCACACCGCACTCACCCACGACAGCCAAGTCCCAGTCTTTCTCGCTGTCAGTGCCGTCCTGGGCGGACACCGCCGTAGCAGCTTGTTCAACGGCCAGTTCGTCACTGGCTTCATCGTCCGAGGAGAATCCGTCGTCCTCCACCACGTTCTGCACCTTGGTCACCTTCGAGCACGCTGGCAAATGCACACCAGCGCCGATGACCACACCATAGGACAGCACACAGCCTTCTTCAATGACGGCACCAGCACGCACCACCACATTGTCGCAAATGATTGCGTTGCGGATGACCACGTCGTCCTCAATGACAACGTTGGACCAGAGGAAGCTGCCTTCAATGGTCACGTTCTTGCCGATGGAGCAGTTTCGACCGATGGCGCTCTTGCTCACTCGTGTGTGTTCGCCAAACACGCTGCCCGCGCCGATGATCGTCTCGCGCTGGATGGCGCACGTGCGCGCCAGCGTGACGCCGGCTTCCTTGTAGATCATACCGCGGTGGTACGTGTACGTCGTAGGATCTGGGCTCAAGTGGTTGTTGTCTGGCACCATCGGGAACACCCAGCGCTGCAGAATGGCACGGGTGACGCCACTGTACGTGCGTGGGTCGCGCACTCGCGCGGCGAACGCGTCCATCACGATCTTGACGAAGAACTTGTTGCCGAGCTCGTAGTTCTGCACTTCGTTATGGTAGAAATCAGCACGCAAGTCCTGGTAATCAAAATCTTCAGCAAACTTGAGCAGCACTTCGGTCGAGCACACGTCGATGAAGCAGTCCATGAGGTCGGAGCGCAGGGCGATCTTGTCGTGCTCCTCGAGGAAGATCGTGGCCAAGCGAGTGGCGCGCCGCGCGGGGTCGTTCTCGTACAACACGATCTGCGAAGTCTGTGCGTTCATGCCCACCACGAGCTCATCGCGCAGTGGACGGATGTTGGTGCTGTAGTTCATCGGCACTTCCTTGAAGATGGACGTCATCATGACGGACGAGTCAGCCTTCTTACGCGCCTTGTGCTCCGAGATCGCCTCCTGCAGGTTGACGTTGGCTACCACGTCGCCGCTCATGAGCACGAACGGGTTCGACTGGATGAGCTGCTGGCGGTCGATCTCCCGCAGCGCGTCGCCGGCCGTCAGGCACGTGGAGCTCGACACGCACGTGACGGTGATGCGCTTGGCCACCGCCGACTGCGTGCGCACGTACAGCTCGATCTGCTCGGCGTGGTGCGTGCAGAACAAAATCACTTCTTTCACGCCGTTGGACGCCAGGAACTCGAGCGAGTACTCGAGCATCGGCACGTTGGCCAGCGGCAGCAGCACCTTGGGCTGCTCCATCGTGATCGGCCGGAACGTGGACGAGAACGAGTCAGCGAACACGATGGCCTGCAGTGGCGTCTCGCGACGCACGTCTTCGTTGCCGCCATCGCCTCCTTTCTTGCCCTTGCCTCGCTGCTGCTGCTTGGCGCCGCCGCCACCTTTGCCTTTGGGCGCCATCGTGGTGTTCCTGTGTCACCGCGGTCGTTCCTCACTGCCGGCCACCACACGACCCAGCGTCGCCCTCTCTAAACCGATGCGCCAGTCCCCTCTTGAAGTCGATTGCCAGTGTCCCGAAGATTACCGATCTGTTTACGGAATGTACGGGATGTATTAGGGACAGCGTATCCCGATTTGGACGGCCTTCAAATAGGAACGTCCGAAAAAGATCGCGTTGAGACGGAAGCGCACGCTGGCGGCAACCACGGCCGTGGCCATGGAAGGCAGTGGCAGTGGCAGTGGCGGTGGTGGCGGTGGCATGGCATGCGCTGGCGGCCATGGCGACCACCACGAGCGGCAGCAAGTCGGCGTTTGACACGCGTCAGCGCCAGCGCGTGAAAGCGGCCTTGGCCGCGCACTCGCGGCGAGTGCACGTCGTGCGCGCGCCGCCAGCGCTGGCGTTGATCCCCAAAGCGCGACGTCAAGCGACGCGCGATGGACATGGCGCGCAGATCGGAGACAGCACGGGAGCGACAGAGCGCAGTGGCGCTGATCCAGCGGTGTTGGAGGTGCCGGCGCCCGCGGAAGACGATGGGGAGAAGACGGGTGGGTCGATGCCCACGCCGTTGTTTGCCGAGCAGAGCGCGATGGAAGCGATGCAGCAACAGCAGCGGCGACTGGGCGAGCGGTTCCTGCGGATGATGACCGTGCTCACGCGTCTGGCTCGCACGAGCATTGAAGATGAGGTCGAAGGCAGCGGCCCAGATGTGGCCGTGAGCCCTGCCTCCACGAAGCGGGCACCGGTGCTGCAGCTGCTGCCTCCACCCGGAGGAGCTGCCATCAACTTGAAGCTCGTGCACGCCACTGTCGCGAGCGAGCCCTTGCATTTGATCCTGACCGGCCAGATCGCGCAGATGCTGCCACAGCCGATGGATGGCCGCCAGCAGGCGCTGCAGTCGCCCATCAAGCGCAAGTTGCTGCGTCCGCGCCGAAGAAAACGTCGAAGGCGCCGCCGGCGGGGACTCCGCCGGACGTGGCACGCATCGCACGCGACGTGGCTACCGCGTGCGTCGGCCGAGTACATCCGCGTGCACGCCAAGAACGACTTCATCGGCAGCTCGTCCAAGCTCATGACGCGCTTTGCGCAGCTCAAGCAGCTGCAGGGTACAGCATCGAGTGGGAACCTAAACGAGCGCAAGTATTTGTATGCGTTCTCGCCCACGCGGAAAGACTCGCACCACGATGAGAGTGACGGTGATGACATGGAGCACGGCAACGACGATGGAGAAGACGATGATGACGACGATGAAGATGAAGACGAGGAAGACGACTTCCACATTGAAAACCTGATATTGATGGACGATAACCGCTCGCCAGCATCAGCATCGCTCGACTCAGGCGCGCCACACAGTCCACGAAATGACCGCCGAGACTCGCACATTCCGACTGTGACACTACCTGTGGTTTCCCATCGTCCTCATTCACACGAATTAACTGGTCTCTCCACGCGCTACGACGCCTCTACACTAGCTCAAGACGCAGAGACAGAAGCCGCCAGGGCAGAACCCCAGTCAAGTCACAATGACAGTACCAGGAGCGTTCAGGTGCGAGCATTCAAGCCCATGCTGTGCCATCAAGCCGCGTGGTTATCTCCAGAGCTCACGGCGTGGCTCGTGGCGTCCGGGATGTTCCTGACGCGGCCCAAGCGCGAGGTTTGAGCTGTCGCTTCGGTGCGTGCGTCGTGGTCCTGGGCTGGGCTGGGCTAGGCACCTGCTGTGCTTGGTTGGTTGGTTGCCTGCTGGCCGCTTCGTGGTCTGCCGTCTTGGTATCTACAGCCGCTAACTAAACTACTAACATTACAACTCTGGTGTGCCAGGTCGGGGGCTTGGCAGCCTCTACGTCTTTCCCGACTTGTACGTGCCGATTGGCGGTTTGTAGCAATCCGGCAATATCTTGCGCTGCATCTCGTTGAAGGCAAACTTGTCGGCCTTCGTGTTCATGAACACGTTCTTGCGTCGCACACCGTACAGCCGCATGTTCGCACACAAGCTCTTGCCGTGCGTGGCTTGCAGCTCCGTGCAGCACAGGCGCGCCTGCTCCAGCGTCACCGACATGGCCGTGCGGTCCTTGCCACTCTTGCAGCACGTCACGCGGGCCGCGCCGAGCTCACGACAGAAGTCGGAAGTGTCCATCAGCAGCGCCACGTTCTTCTTGAAGTGGTTGGTGGACGAGCAGATGTGGTGCTCAATTTGCGCCAACAAGTCATCCAGGGCCTCGATCGAGTAGCTGCTGATGCATGGCGGCGACGATGGGCCGTCCAACGCCCCCACGCTGCCGGCACGATGCCGTGCAATCTGATCGCGGCTGACGCTGTCTTTGTCGTGCGCATGCACGCGGCGGAAGATGGCGTAGATCTCCTTTAACTCTTCAAGGTTGTCGCGGTTAATGCGTTCCTGCAGCTTGACGGCGTTCGACTTGAGCGCGTGAACGAGCGACTGCTTCTCGTTGATGCCCTGCGAAAACAGCACACATCGCACCCGGAACGGCTTGCCCGTCGCTAGCAATGGCGGCAGCAGCCCCATCTGCTGTTCCGTGATTCCAATCGTCACGAGCAGATTCGACGACATCATCGACCCCATGGAGCTGCTGTCGACGCTGCTGGAGTAGCTTCCAGCACCGGCCGACACCTGACGTTGCGGTGGCGTGTAGCTCTTGATCATGAAGTAGCTGCCGGCAGTCTTGTGCTTGCGGAACTGCACGCACACATTGCGCAGCCAGCGCGCGCCGGCCGCGAAGTCCTCGAGCATGCCCACTTCCTTGCCCTGTGTGCTCAGCAGCGACTCAAAGTTGATCAAGTAGCCGAACTTGAGCGCGTTCTCGAGCTGTAGCCGATGGTGGTCGCTGCCAGCGCTAGCGAGGTCCACCGTCGCGACGATGCACGCGACCGTCGCAGACAGGATCTGCGCACCGATCACGTCCATGCGGTCTTTCAATTCGAGGCGCGTCTTGAGCGACGCCAGCGAGTCGTCCGCTGGGCTCGCACGACTGACGCGACTGTGTCGCCTGGTTCGCTGCATGTCTGGAGGTGACCGACCAGGCGATGCCGAGGTCGCCGTCGTGCTCGTGCCGCGATCGCTTGGATCTGTGTCGTCAGATGAGTACACGGGCTGGTTGCCATTGCTGGCACCAAGGTCCGAGCTGCGGAAGCCACCGTTGGCAAAGCCCTTGGTGTGAGCAGCAGGGCAGCCCATTGTCATCGTGTGCCACACGAACGGCTGGTGCACGGAACTGCCAGCACTCTGACGCTGATAGACACATAGGAACTGATCGTGCATGTTGGTCGGCAGGTACTGCCACTCTTCGAGGCTCTTGTACGTGCTGCGCTTGAATGGCGCCAGCAGCTCGTCGTCGCTCTTGTCCTTCTTGATGGCCTTCTTCAGGTCAGCCACGGTCGCGAAGAGCTTCTGCTCCAGGTCTTCGTCCAGCAATCGTTTTTCCTGCTTGAGCAGGAACTGCCGTTGTTTCAGATATTCCTCTTGCTTCTTGCGGTAGAATTCCATTTCCACGTCGTCGAACGGGTTGCTCTCGCCATTCTCGGCCGCCGCGGCCATCTGCTTGTGCAGCACGCGAGTGCGTTCGAGTGATTCCTGTTCCAGGTAGTCGAGATACGCCAGCGAGAACGCAAACGTGCTACGAGGCACTCGAAGGATCTCGTCCACCGCCACGAGACGCACCGAGTTCCCCACGTCGCTACCTGCACCAAGGAAGCTCTCGTTGTCTAGGAACAACGGTGTGTCGGCGTGCCGGGGCGTGGTCGGCAGGTTGCTCGTGCCGAGTGTCGTGGGCACCAGGTACTTGGCGATAGCCATGTCGATGCCCGACGTCGGAAGCACTTCCTGAGACTGCAACGACCGGAATGCCTGCACAACGAGCTGGATGTGGTTGCTGGGTGTGCCATGCAGGTTGTTGGTGCTGCCGCCGCCAATGATCATTCCCTTGGCGTCCTCAAGTGATGGTGCAGGCAAGTGCGGACCGGATGCCTCCACTGCCACCAGTGCTGCGTCGTGGAACGAGCTGCTCTTCTCCGTGAGCGTCACAATCCGCGACTGCGACTGTAGGAAGTCGGCATCCACGAGGCAGCGTCCAATGCCGATGCAAGCCTGCGACGTACCTGGGCTCTGACTCAGCGAGCACTTGTACAACGTTAGTCGCAGCTGATCGAAGCTTTCAAGGTCGCACGACAGCACCAGCGAGAAGGCGATGCGAATCGGTCCTGGTCCGACCGTACCAGATGACGAGGCTGCGATAGCCGCGGCAATCTTGACAGCGTCGGTGCAGCCGATATCCGAGAACGTCTTGGATCGTGTTGAAAAGCCACACACTTTGACAAAGCACGCAGCCTTGTCGTTGGCCGAGTCGCTGCGCATCAGTTTGCTCATACGCCCCAACACAACCTCAAACGACAGATCATAAGCCTTGGCCATTGTTAGGCTCTTGGAGCTCTGGCGTCGAGAGCTCGCGAGCTGCCGCGGCATGGCCGCAAACGACCGTGCAGGTGTCGACGCCAGCATGTGCTCCAGTTGGTTGTCTTCTTCGTCCGAATCATCGTCATCGTTGTCTTCGTCCCAATCTTCTTCCTCTATCAGTCGATGCAGCTCCGCGGCTGTGTCGTCGTCAGATTGGTCGTCGTCACCGCGGTTCTCTGTCTCGTAGTCGCCGTCGGGGCTCGTGTTAAACGGCGCGCGTCCGAGGCGTTGCGCGCCCGACGAACGACGCGGAATCTCGATCGGCGCCGATACACGCATTGCGTGGTGATCATGCTGGTTGGAGGTGCGTCGTGGCGATGTCATCACGCTCTGACCTTTGGTTGACAGCCGCGTGTTTCGCTTCTGTTGTTCTGCAAAAGACATGGTGGACAAGCGAAACTTGTCTGCGCGCACGGCGTCGATAAGTTCCTGCGTGGCGTCAATCCATCGCTGCTGGTTGTCTCGCGATTCAGCTTCTAGCAGCAGCAGACGGTCGGCTGTGCGGATCTGGAAGCGATACGGCGCGTGGCCCGACGGGCTCTTGTCGAGCACGAGCGTGTCGGCCGTGATCGGAATCTCGCCCAGCAGTTCAAGCTTCTCCTCCGACTTGAAATAGCTCAAGCTGGGAAAGTCCTTGCGCAGAATGAAGAAGCGCGTCTTCCAGTTGCGGCGCCATGAGCCTTCCTTCGTGAGCAGGCCCGCGCGCAGCACGTCGTCGGCCGTGAACTTGGACGGCGCGTGCTTGGGCGCCGCGCCGGCGTCCGTCTTGCCCCTGCGCTTGAGCACGCTCAGCACTTTGTTGCGCTCTTTGGTCTCAAACACTTCGCCGTGGAACTTGCCATACCGCGAGCACAGCGACGTGCGCTGGCGCGGCGTCGGCGTGGGCGCCGGGTAGCTGCTGCTGCTCATTTCGAGGCGGAACGCGTCGTGCAGGCTCGTGGACGTCTTGCGCTGGCGGCGGCGCTGGCGCGTGTCCTGCGTATGCTCCGTCGAGACGGACGCGTCGTCGTCTTCGAACGTTGGGTCGTGGTCGTCCGCGCGGGGCGTGGCTTGATGATGCTGTGACAGCGCGCGCACCATGGGCGGCGGCGGACCCTTCTCCAGCAGCGCGCGCAGACTCAGCGGGTACGCATCGTAGATGGTGGCTGGCATGGCGCCCGCGCCGTGCGGATGCATCTGTACCTGCCGCGGGTGGTCATTGGGTTGGTGGTGGTTGGTGGGGTCGGCCATGGCGCCGCCGGCGTCCATTGCTCGTCAATGCCCTGCGCGGGCGGGCGGGCGGAAGCGACCGCCATTCGCACCTGTCAGAACGCATACCCCGCGCAAGCGCGCAGGTGGCAATGCACAGGAACGACCAGCAAGGACACCTACCCCTTGAGCAACACCCAGCACGCTCTTCCCGGCAGGCTCCAGGCATTTTATGAGGGGTAGGGATGCACTTGTGGACGAGCAGACATGATTGGCAGGGTCGCTGGACGGGGTAGGGATCGAAGACAGTGCGCCTGGCTGTGCCATCGGTCGCGTGACCTGGGATTGGTGGAAAGTCGGTCGACTGGAAGCCAAACGCACCAAATGCATGGGTTGATCTCTGGAACTGGACCATCACTCTGGCGCACATGGCTGCACCCTGTCAAGCGCCGGTGGTGGCTGACCACAATGCTGTAGCAGCGACGCTGCTGGTCGATCCATCGATCGATTGGGATCGGCCAGCGACACGGCCAGCGACACGAGCATTATCAGAGTGGGGTGGTGGAATGTGATGAATATGCCATCGGACCAGCGCATATGCAATCGAAAGTCAGATGTGTGCTTGGAGCATGCGAGTGAGTCAAACGCAGCAGCTGACACACAATTTTCACTGTGCTGCTTCGGCGGTGCTGGCTGCGACGAGAACTTCGAAAGAATAGGAAGAACAGGATGTCGGCGGAAGAGAAAGCGCTCAGGGAGGACCCGTCATCTGCCACATGCCAAGACGACAAGTTTCCAGCTGCACGCCACCTGCCATTGTTCTCAGCACAGCACTCCTCTCGCCAAATTGAGACTGACAAGCCATCCACCCACAGATGGTGGCCATGTCCCTTGTTCATGTCACGCGTGTTGCAACATTCAACGCTGAAACATAGAACACAGCTGCTTATTTTATCGCATTTCCATCAATCAATTTCTCTCGCACCCGAGTCTCTGGACTAAGTTCGGTATCCTGCTGCTTGTCGAACTTAACCTCCTCCTGCTCTCATTGTGCAAGTGACGCAGGATCATGGCCACGGGAGACGCGATGGACGCCGAGCTGCGCCAGGTGAGCCATGGACCCGACAGATATGTGCACCATCAGACGCAGCTCACTCTGTTGCTTCGTGTGTGTCTGCGCTCAGATTGCGGCGATCGCTGATCAGAAGGAGAAGACCCAGGCATACAAGGTGACGACATCTGACACTTGAGGACACGCTGTTTGGGGCTGAGATGCTCACTCCCGCGCAGGACTTGCTCGACAGATCGCTGTTTGAATACCAGCACCTCAAGACCATCGTCACCCATCGTACGTTCCCTGCTGCTCCCGTGCCGTGAACCGCACTCACGTGATGTCGTTTTGATTTGATGGCCGCAGTGCTCGACGAGGATGTGCTGCTCGTGATCTCCCGCGCTGTAAGCTCCATCAGACGTGATGATGATGATGATGATGATCTGATGATGATGATGATCTGATGATGGTATGATGGGATGTGTGTTGATGGTTCAGGTCATCACGCACCTGTCGACGGCTGTGGCCAAGATCGACCCGGAGGTGCAGCAGTGGAAGCTCGACTTCATCAACTTCTGTCTCGCCAAGATCAAGCCACGCATCTTGTCCTTCGAGGAGCCCGATGTGATGTTCCGGGAGGCGTTGGCTGATCTCTACATGGACGAAGAAGAGTACATCGAGGCCGCCAAGGCGCTCGCTGCGATCAATCTCGAGAGCTCGGCGCGTCAGTACACGGACGTGCAAAAGGCGGAGAAGTACGTCAAGATCGCGGAGCTGTACCTGCAGGAAGACGAGACGGTGGACGCCGAGAACTTTATCAACCGCGCCTCGCGCTGCATCCACAACGTGCAGGACTGGACGCTGCGTATGCGCTACCAGGTGTCGTACGCACGCATCCTGGACTCGAAGCGCAAGTTCCTGGACGCCGCGCTGCGCTACCACGAGTTCTCGCAGACAAAGCCCGACGAAGTGGACCCGGAAGACCTGCAGGAGCTGCTGAATAAGGCCGTGACGTGTGCCATCTTGGCGTCGGCTGGACCGCAGCGCTCGCGCTTGCTCGGTACTCTCTACAAGGACGAGCGCGTGAAGAGCAGCGAGCACGTGGCCATCCTCGAGAAGATGTACATGGAGCAATTGATCCGTCGACCGGAGCTGGAGCACTTCGAGAAGAGCCTGCTCGCGCATCAGAAGGCGCTGCTGTCCAATGGGTTCACGGTCCTCGAGAACGCGTTCCTCGAACACAACCTGCTGGCTGCCAGTCGCGTCTACAGCAGCATTTCGCTCGAAGAGCTCGGCAAGCTGCTCGAAATCGACGCTGCGAGTGCGGAGCGCGTGGCCGCCACGATGATCTGCGAGGAACGCATGAAGGGAAGCATCGACCAGAGCAGTGGCTTCCTTGAGTTTGAGAACCCGGACGAAGAAGTGCTGAGCGCGTTCGACTCGAGCATCAGTTCGATCTGCTTTAACGTGAACCAGTGCGCGGAGCAGATTGAGCAACTGTTTCCACAGCTTCGTGTGCCGGTCTCGAGCGCTCCCTAGCTTCAAATCAACCGTATTAATGTAATGCACACACGTTGCATGAGCTATAATCGCCGCGACTTCTCCGAGTTGCCGGCTTTGCGGTTCGAATGGCGGTAATTCCTGGTTGAGACCCCGCCGACAAGTCACGATTTGTGGGCGCCACAATGAACAATTCCCAACTAGTTCTCCCCATTCATGACGCAGATCCGACAGTGCTTGCTTGTTTCCACGCAATGAAATGATTGTCATACTCTGCTTGTCGACAAACTGCTCGCACTGGACGCAGGAAACCTCTTTCAATTACTTCTACGATTAGCAGTGTGTTGCATTGTCGATCTGCGCCACTTTCGAGTGTTCGATGACTTGCATGTGCTCACTCTTCGCTTCCCCGCCAAAGAACCTAGCGCATTGTTCAGGAGTCGACACGTTGAGCAAAACCAGCTCGTGAATGTGTCTCGTATCGCATGGCTTGATCTTTGCGCTGTCATCGCGGAGACTGGCACTGTAGCTGGTGCGCACATACAATGAGCACTTTAGTGCGGCGGAAATGTGGAGCGGTGCGCTGCGTGTGTTCCACTGGTCGGCTGATTGCCTCCGACAAGCCTGTGCCTTGTTGGCGATCAAACATCCGGGCAAACTTCTCGCGCTCTTCCCTCAATTCAGTCTCGTTCAGCTCCGTGTTTGGCGCGTAGTTTTTTACCGCGAGCCCCGCCGTCGAAATATGGCGGTCGATGCTGTTGCCGATGTCAGCCATTTAAGACCACGGCGCTTGACGCACTCGCTGCATCGTGCTTAACGCAGACACGGCGTTCGCGTGGGAATGACTGGCGGAGTTGTCCGAAATATTGCTTGTTGATGCACGCGATCAAACTGCTCCGTGAGTTTGAGGATGCTGTTTTCGAGTCGAGGGTTGGATTCTTGTTCCGCTGCATCGTGATCTTGCGGAAGCGATTGACACCCGTTGGCGGCTGCACCATCATGCCACGGAACGTGGAGCAGTCCGAAAAGAAACATTTTTCCGGTAGCGTTGCGTCGGACAACATCTCCGAGAATCGCTTCAGGCACATCCATTTAAATGTGTCGGGGCAGTCCACTGGTACGCGCCCTCCCAGGTTCTCAATGTACATCCGAAAGTGCAACACTGAATGGAATGCCGTGAGAAAAAACCTTTGGTGGGCGTAGATCCTTGCCTCACTAATGGTGCCCACCCAAGCGAAGCCACAGCGTCTGATGATGTGGCTGAAGGGAATTCTTCGGCCGCCACCGTCGACATGCTCCATCTCTATTAGCTTGCATGTCGGCATGCTGGACGGTTCATCTTGCAATTCGATAACCGATGCCTTCACTTTCAGCACACATCCTGGGATTTGAGCATCGTCGTCTGCAGCTGGTCACGCTCGTGAGGATCAACAGGTTCGCATCTGTACATCCGCAGCGCCTCGACAGAGCTGCACGCGTCGAGGGCTGCAGTAAGAGAACGCGGATGGCCGCACGTCTTCTGGAATAGCAACCGCGCGGCCTCATGTACGTCTTCATGGCTTGTCAGCTGACATTGCTGTTGCACAAACTGCTCTGTGTCGTGCTGCACGCGAGAGTTCGAGAGGATCAAAGCGATCTCGTCCCAAATGCTAGAACAGAAATGGACTGGCTGACAGTTCTTCTCCGTTAGGCCGTTCACCAACGAGTGATAAGAACGAACCATCTCCGACCACGACTCAACCAGCGCTCCAGAACATCCAAACAGAAAACCATAAGTCGTTCACAAAGCTCCTCATCTGCCAGGTTCTTGATCGTAAACGCTACCGCAATCTCATCGAGGACAATAAACAGCGGTCCTGCTTCATCAGCCAGTTTCTCCACAAACTCACAAGCGTCTACGATCAAGAACCTGGCAGATGAGGAGCGTTGTGAACGACTTATGGTTTTCTGTTTGGATGTTCTGGAGCGCTGGTTGAGTCCGAAGAAACCCGCGTGCAGCACGACACAGAGCAGTCTGTCCAACAGCAAGCGGTGTTGGACTTTCGTCCGTACGTGGAGAAACTGGGAAGGGTGCTTGGCAGCGGTGTCAGTGAGAACTGCACCGACACGATTGCCTGGATATGTCTGAAGCGATCCCAAGAGATATTCTCCAAGAGAACAGAGCCAGAGCTTGTGGCTGGAAGTTCAGTGGCGTGATGGTGCACCGACCAAGATATGTGCATCGCCTGCCCTCAGATCATGATGTCCAAGCTCACTGATCGAGAGCATCCACAAGCAACACGCTTGAGTGAAGAATGCGACAAGTTTGCTCGGATGTTTGATCAACAAGAAGGCACAGGCTGGTCGGAGTCAATCAGCCAACCAGTGGAACATGCGGTTTGAACCTGCTGTTCTCCAGCCCGCGACCGAGTGATCGGCCCGGCCTGGGAGTCCATGATGGACAAATCAACAGGAACCAGAGGTACGTTTTGTGGGAGAACCCCACGGGACTTG
>NSDO01000144.1:70163-103630 GCA_002286825.1 Lagenidium giganteum
CTGTCCTGTTGCTGTCCAGGCAGCTGCCACACCCGGTGACAGAGGTGAGTCTTCGATACTGGTCTTGATGGAGCACCGAGCTCCAATTCTCACAGAACACACGCCCGCGGACCGCTCGGAATCATCGCACTAACGTGCTCGGCGTTTGTGGCACTAGGTATTGCGCCAAAGCCGTTATCTCACAGACATGCATTGAGCAGCAGTAGTACTCTCCGTTATCACAACTCGATTATCCAACACACTGCTTATCGAGGTGCAAACCATGCGATTGCGAATGCAAGCCAAAATTCGATGCCGTATATATATTATATATATATACGGCATCGAATATATGCAATTGCCAAAATTCGATGCCGTATATATATTATATATATAATATATATACGGCCGTATATATATATTATATATATATATACGGCATCGAATTTTGGCAATTGCATATATATATATATATATATATATATATACGCTGCCACTCGTCACATCAGCATCTTCGCCCACCTCGTGGGATGTCGCGCGAATGTTGCTTGAGCGGCGGGCGACGCAGACACACAAACAGCAATGGGAGCGACCAAGCGAGCACCCGCGCGCAAGGGCGCCGCCGACGCCACCGCTGTGTCCGGCGTCCATGCGTCGATGCAGCAACCGCATCGCAAGCCCCTCGCGGTGCCTGCCGGCAATGACGAGCGCCTGCTGTGGACGCCGACGTTCGAGACGGCGGTGTCGATGCTGCTGCTACCGCGTGTCATCTCGGCGCTGGTGAATCCGATCGCCGACTGCGATGAGACGTTCAACTACTGGGAGCCGCTGCATTACATGCTCTATCGCTTTGGCTTCCAGACGTGGGAGTACAGCCCCGTGTACGCGCTGCGCTCGTACTTCTACCTCGCGGTGCACGCGGTGGCAACCAAGGTGGCCGCGCTCGGCTTCGTGCTCGGTGCGGTCGGTGGCAATGGCACTGCCGCAGGCACGTCCAAGGTGCTGCTCTTCTATGGGCTCCGAGGAGCGCTGGCGCTGGCGTGCGCCTACTGCGAGGCGTTGTTCTACCGCAGCTGTATCACGCAGTTCGGTCGTCGCACGGGACGCTATCTGCTGTGGACGTTGATCTGGAGCGCCGGCATCTTCCACGCCAGCACTGCGTTCCTGCCCAGCACGTTCGTCATGTACATGATGATGCTGTTGCTCAGTGCGTGGATGGATCGCGCGCACTTTGTGGCGATCACGTGGGGAGTCATCGCTGTGCTCTGTGGTTGGCCATACGTCGGCGTGTGCTTTGTGCCGTTCGCGATCGACACGCTGGCGACGCGTGGTCTGATCAAGTCGCTAGTGGCTGGCGCCGTCATCGGTGGCTGCGTGCTTGGGGCTGAGCTGGTTGCGAACTACCACTACTACCGGCGCTGGGTGCTGCCGGCGTGGAATATCGTCGAGTACAATGTGCTGAGCAACGAGACCGACTCGACGCTCTACGGCACTGAGCCGTGGACATTCTACGTTTTCAACCTTGTGCTCAACTTCAACGTCCTGGCGTTCCTCGTGCCACTCGCTGCGCTCTTCGCGCTGCTGTTACCGTCGATTGAAGGCGTGTCGAAGACTCGGCTTCTCGCGTTCTTGTCGCCGTTGTACATCTGGATGGCCATCATGTTCTCGCAAGCTCACAAGGAAGAGCGCTTCTTGTTCCCCGTCTATCCTCTGCTGTGCTTGGGCGCAGCTGTCACGCTCAGCGCCATTGCCTTCCAGACGCAACGCGTGTTTGGCCCAGCCAGCGCTGTCGGAGGTGCTGTCACCAAGTTGATCGTCTGGGGAACGCTCGGCTCATATGCGGTGCTGTCGGCGTCGCGCGTGACCAGCAACACGCTCAACTACAGCGCGCCGCTTCGCGTGTACCAGCACCTGTCGGAACATGTACTTCCCAACCAGTTGACGGCAAGAGGCGCTCTCCTCGGCCCAAACGCCGCCGCCACGGTCTGCATCTCGAAGGAATGGTACCGTTTCCCGACTAGCTTCTTCATCCCTTCAAACGCGACCCAAGTCCTCTTCCTCAAGTCGTCCTTCAGCGGCTTGTTGCCCAAGCCATTCGAGCAGCACGAGAACGGCACGTCCACCATCCCAAGCGCTATGAACAACCAGAACCGGGAAGAACCAAGCCGCTACGCGAATGTCGAAGACTGCGACTACGTCGTCGACCTCAACTTGCCCGCGCAAACCGAGACCAAGTACTGGGAGCACCCGGCAACATGGGAAATGATCCACTTTGAGTGGTTCCTGCACACGGAGGCGTCTCGTTCGCCCTACCGAGCCTTCTACATCCCATTCCTCACGCCCAAACACGTGCAGTACACCAAGTACGCCGTTTACATGCGCAAACCGCAATAAAGCTTGTAATAGACACATATTGTCTCCGTTTTTTGTGTGTAACATGGAGCCATCTTTTTGTGTCATAACTTTTGTGTGTGCTGTCGAATCGAGCCGAGCCGAGCCAAGCCCGGCCGCGCAGTTGAAGTTGATCGTTTCATGCGAACCGACGGCCAAAATGACCGCCGGAGCTGCGCGGTAAACCCAGGGCTGTGAGTATGTGCCGAGGCCACTGGCGCAGAGCTGACCTGGGCGTGACACAGGGTCGAGGTGAGCGGCGGTGGCAAGATTAGACGCGTGTCGAATGCTGAACAAGGTGGCAGCGCCGCAGCAGTTTTTAGCGTGGAAGGCGTAAGCAGTTTCCCCGCCAACAGAGACACCGCGGTCGGTGCGGCACGGACGCGGGAGCGCGCGGAGGCAGGCAGAGGCGTGAGCCGTGTTTGTCCGTGTCGAGGCACAAGCACGACGCGAGCACGACGCAACAGACGCACCACGGCGCAGCTCCATGCCCAAGAACTGACCGCGTGGAAGACGAGTCGTTGTTGTGTGGAGCACCATGACAGGCAAAGTGCATGCAGTCGAGTCGGCGCAGGCGACGGGCAACTCGTCGTTCAATCGAGTGGCAGTGCACCCGGAGAACAAGCATTATGCAGACGAAGGCTCCAGCACCGCGCTCATGACGGCCTCGGACGCGACCATCACGGACGGAGCCAAGCCGACGATGGCGCAGATGCGGCGCTCGTCCAGCGTGTCGTCGTCGTTCTTCCGTCGATTGGATCGACGAAGGAAGCAAGAACAGGGAGAAGAAGACTTGGAGCACCGGAATGGAGCGGAAAAAGAGAAAGCGCTGCTGCATGGTGGGATGGGGTCGAGCGACAATGCACTCGGGCAGCACAGCGGTCAAATGCTACGAACGAACACCAAGATTTCTCCCGACAGCACGCGCGGCAAGCGAACGTCGCTCGAAACCCCACGCGACAGCTCTGTAATGCGAACGAAGCAACTGACCGAGTTTGGTTTTTTTCTCAAGATTATGGAAGACGTCGCGATCCACTACGTCACGCTGTACTTCATCAACGCCAACTCATCTGCGGTCATTACCAAGATGGAGCAGTCGTTCTCGAAATACTATGCCAACTCGCAAAAGAAGCTCTACTTGCGTGGACTGGCTGTGCAAGTGCTGTTCATGACCGCGACATTTGCGTACGAGTACGTCCTCCTCTACGGCACGGGAAGCATTTCCGCGAGGTTCTTGAAATCTCGCCCATCAAACGCCGACGAAAAATTCTACATCGTCGTCGGCTTTAAAGCTGGTGTAGTCCTTCCAGTCATCCTTCTCACGTACATCCGCGCCAAGAGGCACCGATACTTAGACGACTTTTGGCTGACATGGATATGCGTGGTAGTTGTGTCCTCGTATCCGCTCATTTTCAACAAGCTAACAAGCGATGCGGGCGTCACATGGTTGTGCTTGCAGATCATGTACATCTACAGCTGCACACCGATTCGATTCTTCCCATGCTCGGTTTTCTGCTTGTTATACCTGGTGCTGTACGTGGTGGTCATGCTCGCCTCGTTTTCCGACCCTGACTCAACCACTGATACTGATGCCCAAGCGCAACGAGCAAATGTGTCCAGAGAAACGGTGTTCGCTTGCTTGTTCTACTTCTTGATCCTGATTTCCAGCCAAACTCGAGAGATTGCCATTCGAGTCAGCTACATGAGCGAACTCATGGTGTTGCTGCAGCAAGAGCAGCTTCGAATGGAAGAAGGACGATCCAAATCACTGCTCAACAGTATGCTTCCGGAGTCGATTGTCGCGCAGTTGCAATCCGGTCGTGAACTGATTGCTGACGAGTACCCACAAGCGACGGTGTTATTCTGCGAGGTGTGCGACTTCGACTATTTTTCGTCCAAGATGAAGCCCCAGCAAGTCGTTGAACTGCTCAATATCATATTTTCCAAGTTCGATAAGCTGGTGGACGTCCATCAAGTGCACAAGGTTGAAACGATTGGCGCTGTCTACATGGTGGTGGGAGGGTGCCCGGATGCAATTCCGAATCACACCGAGCTTGTCGCCAACCTTGCAATGGACATGATTCGGTGTATGCCAGACATCAGCGATAAAATTGCAAGGAAGGCATGGGGTGATACCGTCAAGAATTTGAACGTTCGCATTGGAATTAACACAGGAGGACTCATGGCTGGTGTTCTAGGAATCCGAAATCCTAGATTTAAGTTGTTTGGTGACACAGTGAATGTGGCTTCTCGAATGGAGACCACCAACCTGCCTGGCCAGATTCAGATCACGGAAGCTACCAACCGCATTTTGTGCGACAAATATGTGACGACGATGCGCGGCAAAGTGTTTGTCAAGGGCCGTGGCGACATGAACACCTACTTTTTGAGAGGAAAAGGAAACGTGCTCATCCCGCTTCCCCCAGTCATTCCGCCTTCTTCGCTCACACCTCCAGCAGCATCGCCATCCAAGCATACCAGTCATGCGCACGGATTCGGAGCTCAGAATGGAGGCCATGGATCACACGCAACTGCACCAGAACCACAAATTCGACACGCAACAAATCCAGTCATCGGAGCTGCTCAACAAGTCCCATCTACCCAACCAATACCGCCTTCAAATGCGGAATCTAATGCAAATGAATCGACGAGCTCAGCTGAGCCAAGTCATCCGCCGTTACTGCCTCAAAAGAGGTCATCAAACGCGCGCCACCCGAGACGGCAAGGAAGTCGAAACACTCAAGACATAGCGAATAAGCAGAGCTCGTTGGCAGATTTGCTGACGATCGCTTCAAGCAAGCCCCCCTCGACGATGACAACTACTCAGGAAGTTTTAGCCACCCAGTTGTCGACAGCAAAGGCTAATGAAGTGCTTACATCAACGATCGCGGCGACTCCACAAAGCCAAAACAGTGACATTGCGAGCAAACGGCGCCATGGCACGATCACTCAACTCACCGCAGCCGGTAGTCAAACATTGCGACACATTTCATCGAGGCAGCGCTCAATGTTTCGAGAAAATATTTTTGATATCGTTGAGGATGCCGAGGACCAAACCTCGACCGACGTGATTCCTGCTGGTGCTTCCAGCGAAGTCATGAAGCTTCCAAAAGGATTGACCCAGTGGGAGGTTTTGTTCCGCGTTCACAGCAGCGATCGAAGTCGCACCAATTTGTCTCGCGAGGCGTACGAGTTTGAAGAAAGCTATCGACTCGAAAACCGAGGCCGACAGCTGCGATTATTGAGACTAACGATGCTCTGCTTCATAGTGATGAAGCCATTCATCACGCTCTATATTTCGGTTCGATTGGGATCTCAGCGCAAGTTCATGCAAAGTCACCTCATGTTCGTGCTGAACTTTTGCTTCCTATTACCACTGGTTATTGCCTACGTGCTGTTCACGTTTTCGCATCAATTTCGACGATGGGAGCAGTCAACTACGGTTGTTATTATCTTGTTGATGGCGCTCGTTCTGAATATGGAAGGAATGGCTGTAAACTCCCTCGGGCACGCATATCTGAGCGTGATCGCTTTGTACCAGTGCTACTTCGGCAACGTCTCGTTCATCTTTCGGCTGATGATCGGAATGATCATTCTTGGGGTGTTCCTCGTTTCGATGCTCACACCGTTGTTCGACAACGTTTTCCCAGTCGATACAGATTCTCGCGATCCATTCCGAGTTGGGCGTAATGGAGCCTACATCTTCTTCTTCTTTATTGCTCAAGCGTGGGTCGTCTTCTATTCCGAATTCAAGCAGCGAATCAATCATTACCGTGAAATGACGCTGAACTCACAAAAGCAAAAGCTCGTGGACGAAGAAGCACGCATCACCAAGCTTCTGTTGAATTTGCTCCCCGAAACCATTGTGCACAAGCTCAAAGAAGACCCGGAAGCCACCATTGCTGACTTCTTCGACAGTGCAACGGTGTTGTTCACTGACATGGTTAACTTCACTGCTTACTCGTCCAAAGTCTCTGCTATGGAGCTAGTCCAGTTCTTAAACGACATGTACACGCGCTTTGACACGATCGCTGAGAAGGAGAATCTCTACAAGGTTGAAATCATTGGAGACGCGTACTTTGTCGTCGGTGGCTGTCCAGTGGTAAGCCACAATAACGCTCTGGCGGTCGTTACTGCCGCCACAGACATGTTTGCCGCACTGCCGATGCTACGACGTAACTGCGGTGTTCCAGATCTGAACATTCGCATTGGCGTTCACTCAGGTCCTGTGCTCGCGGGTGTCGTCGGAATCAAAGACCCACGCTACCATTTGTTCGGCGAAACCGTGACGATCGCGCATTTCCTCGAAAGCAACGGCGTTCCAGGACGCATCCACATCAGCGAAAGCACATGGGCGCGCATGAACAAGGACACGCCGTCGCACGGCTTCAAGGTAGAATACCACACGCTGCTGTCCATCAACGGCTACTCGAAAAAGATCCGCACGTACTTCGTGCTATGAGGTACCAAACAAACTATTTAACTAAACCAACACGATGAATCCCTCCACACAGTTCACAATATGACTAAAACCCACCTGTCTTGCTTGAAGTACCCAAGCGACACTCACATCGGGAATGGCCGGTCGATGACGACGCGACGGCCACGATGACGCTCAAGGCAGGGATGGTGGTGACGATCGTCGGCACGGGCGAGGTCGGTGTGCTCATGCAGGTGCGCGAGTCCTCTCAGACTTGTGTGATCAAGCTCAACAATGGCACGCTCAAGAAGAGCGTCCCGCTGGACGACGTGGAAGAAGCCAGCGACAAGAAGGCGCCCAACGAGATCAAGTCGCCCATTCGACTGCAGGCAGACACGACGACCGCCTTTGCGCTGCCGAGTAAAGCAGGCGCCTACGAGGTTGGGCAGGACGTGCTGGCGCGGTTCAAGCGCTCGACCAAGTATTTTCCGGGCAAGATTACCAAAGCGCGCGCCAATGGCACGTACGATATCGAATACGAAGACGGCGACGTGGAAACCAGCGTCGATCCGTCGATGATCATGCCCGCGCTGGCCAAGCCCAAGTCCCCGAAGAAGCAGGTGGCAGCGACATGGGAAGTCGGAGATGCCGTGCAAGCGCGATATAAAGGCGGGAAGAAGCTGTACAGCGGCAAGGTTACCAAGGCACACGCGGACGGCACGTACGACATCAAGTACGAAGACGGCGATGTTGAAACGCGGGTGCATCCCAGTTTGATCGAAGCGATAGAGGACGTCGGTCACAAGCAGAAGAGCAAGGGCCTTGTAGTCGGGGCTGCGGTGCAAGCGAGATACAAAGGTGGGAAGAAGCTATATCGAGGTAATATCCAGAAAGTGCACTCGGACGGCACGTATGACGTTAAATATGAAGATGGCGACGTGGAAACTCGGGTTGAAGCAGCCATGATTGAGCTAGTGGAGGAGGCAGAGGCGACCGAGTCACCGAAAAAGACCAAGAACAAGGCTTTCAAAGTCGGCGAGAGCGTGCAGGCGCGGTATCATGGCGGAAAGAGGATTTACAGCGGAAAAATCACCCGCGCGCACGCTGACGGCACTTACGACATTAAATATGATGACGGAGAAGTCGAGAGCCGAATAGATGCTGCGTTGATAGAAGGAAGTGCGAGTCCAAGTGCTGCAAACGACAAGTCGAAGCGAGTGTACGAAGTAGGAGACGTAGTACAGGCCCGCTATAAAGGCGGCAAGAAGCTGTACAAGGGAAAGATCACGCGCGTTCACTCAGATGGCTCCTATGATATCAAGTACGAAGATGGCGACGTTGAAACGCGCGTTGACCAAGAAATGATCGCTTCGTCAGACTCTGACGGTGCGACGAGCCCCAAACACGACACCATGCTCCAAGTTGGTGACGCCGTTCAGGCTCCGTTCAAAGGTGGCAAGAAGTTGTACAGCGGTACCATCGCGAAGCGGCATTCAGACAACACTTACGATGTTCGCTTCGATGACGGCGATACGGAAACACGCGTGCCGTTCGCATTGATTGTGAGGTCTGAGCCTGTTTCTAAACCGCCGAAGTCTAAAACAAAGAAAACTCCCAGCGTTGGCACCGTGGTGCAAGCCAGGTACAAGGGTGGGAAGAAACTCTACAAAGGAAAGATCACGCGCGCAAGACTCGACGGCACATTCGACATCCAGTACGAAGATGGCGACGTCGAACAACGCGTTGGTGCTGACATGATCGTGCTTCCCGACGACGGCAGCGACGACGAGGCTGACGGCGGTGGCAAGCAGACTGCTGCGTCTCCGAAGAAGACGAAGAAGAAACATCTGGATGTTGGAGACCCAGTGCAGGCACACTACAAGGGTGGCAAGAAGCTGTACGGTGGCAAAATCATGCGCGTTCATTCGGATGGCACGTACGACGTGAAGTACGACGACGGCGACGTCGAGACACGCGTCCCGTTGGACATGATCGAGGTGAGCGAAGACGCCAGCGACACCGAGGCCGCCAAGAAAAAGGGAAAGAAGCGAAAGCTCGAAGTCGGCCTCGCCGTGCAAGCGCGCTACAAAGGTGGCAAGAAGCTGTATCCGGGAAAGATCCATCGCGTGCATTCGGATGGTTCATGTGACGTCAAGTACGACGACGGCGACGTCGAAACACGACTGGATGCCGCGATGATTGTGATACCCGACGACAACAGCGACGACGAAGGTGGCAACGAGAACAAGCCATCGTCGCCGAAGAAGAAGAAGAGGCTGCCGAAGTCGTTCGAATCGGGCGATGTTGTTCGTGCGCGGTACAAAGGCGGCAAGAAGCTGTATCGCGGCAAAATCACACGTGCCCACTCCGATGGCACGTACGACATCAAGTACGAAGACGGTGACGTGGAAACACGCGTTGGGCCAGCCATGATCGATGCGAGCGACGACGAGGAAGAGGCAACGTCGACCTCGAAACCAAGCAAGCCGAAGTCGTTGGCCGTAGGTGATGCTGTGCAGGCGAAATACAAGGGTGGCAAGAAGCTGTACAGCGGGAAGATCACTCGTGTACATGCAGATGGCACGTACGACATCAAGTACGAGGACGGTGACGTGGAGACGCGAGTGAGCAAGGCAAATATTGTGGCGCCCGAGGACGCGGCAGCACCGAGTGGCTCGCCGACGAAGAGTCAGCAACGAAGAGTGTTGGCGGTAGGCGACATCGTCCAGGCCCGATACAAAGGTGGGAAGAAGCTATACAAGGGTGAAATCAAGCGGGTTCGGTCGGATGGCACGTACGATATTGAATACGAGGATGGGGACGTTGAAACTCGCGTTGATCCTGCAATGATCACTGCCGATGACAATGTTGGTCAAGATAGTGACATGGAAGCATCGTCGAAGAAACGAATTTCGGCTGGAGATGCCGTTCAGGCAAGATACAAAGGTGGCAAAAAGCTCTACCATGGCAAAGTGCTTCGCGTGCACTCGGATGGCACGTTGGATATTCAATACGAAGACGGTGATGTTGAAAGGCGCGTTGATCCAGCCATGGTTGTAGACAACTCGGCCAAGAGTGAATCGAAGCGCAGCCCAACAGTAGGTGAGACCGTACAAGCGAGGTATAAAGGAGGGAAGAAGCTGTACCCTGGGAAAGTCATCCGGGCTCACTCAGATGGCACGTTTGATATCCAATATGAAGATGGTGACGTCGAGAAGCGTGTCAAGGCGTCAAATATCGTCGTGGCAGGCGATAATGATGGTGATAACGGTGCAACTTCACCAAAGAAGACAAAGCGGCTGGAAGTGGGTACCGTCGTCCATGCACGCTACAAAGGTGGCAAAAAGCTCTACCGTGGAAAAGTCACGCGAGCGCACTCAGACGGAACCTACGACATCAAGTATGAGAATGGCGATGTGGAGACTCACGTCGGAGCGGATATGATCGACAGTGACGACTTGAAACCAGCTGCAACATCGCCAAAATCAAACGGAAAACCAAAGCCACCAAGTGTTGGCACCGTGGTGCAAGCCAGGTACAAGGGTGGGAAGAAACTCTACAAAGGAAAGATCACGCGCGCAAGACTCGACGGCACATTCGACATCCAGTACGAAGATGGCGACGTCGAACAACGCGTTGGTGCTGACATGATCGTGCTTCCCGACGACGGCAGCGACGACGAGGCTGACGGCGGTGGCAAGCAGACTGCTGCGTCTCCGAAGAAGACGAAGAAGAAACATCTGGATGTTGGAGACCCAGTGCAGGCACACTACAAGGGTGGCAAGAAGCTGTACGGTGGCAAAATCATGCGCGTTCATTCGGATGGCACGTACGACGTGAAGTACGACGACGGCGACGTCGAGACACGCGTCCCGTTGGACATGATCGAGGTGAGCGAAGACGCCAGCGACACCGAGGCCGCCAAGAAAAAGGGAAAGAAGCGAAAGCTCGAAGTCGGCCTCGCCGTGCAAGCGCGCTACAAAGGTGGCAAGAAGCTGTATCCGGGAAAGATCCATCGCGTGCATTCGGATGGTTCATGTGACGTCAAGTACGACGACGGCGACGTCGAAACACGACTGGATGCCGCGATGATTGTGATACCCGACGACAACAGCGACGACGAAGGTGGCAACGAGAACAAGCCATCGTCGCCGAAGAAGAAGAAGAGGCTGCCGAAGTCGTTCGAATCGGGCGATGTTGTTCGTGCGCGGTACAAAGGCGGCAAGAAGCTGTATCGCGGCAAAATCACACGTGCCCACTCCGATGGCACGTACGACATCAAGTACGAAGACGGTGACGTGGAAACACGCGTTGGGCCAGCCATGATCGATGCGAGCGACGACGAGGAAGAGGCAACGTCGACCTCGAAACCAAGCAAGCCGAAGTCGTTGGCCGTAGGTGATGCTGTGCAGGCGAAATACAAGGGTGGCAAGAAGCTGTACAGCGGGAAGATCACTCGTGTACATGCAGATGGCACGTACGACATCAAGTACGAGGACGGTGACGTGGAGACGCGAGTGAGCAAGGCAAATATTGTGGCGCCCGAGGACGCGGCAGCACCGAGTGGCTCGCCGACGAAGAGTCAGCAACGAAGAGTGTTGGCGGTAGGCGACATCGTCCAGGCCCGATACAAAGGTGGGAAGAAGCTATACAAGGGTGAAATCAAGCGGGTTCGGTCGGATGGCACGTACGATATTGAATACGAGGATGGGGACGTTGAAACTCGCGTTGATCCTGCAATGATCACTGCCGATGACAATGTTGGTCAAGATAGTGACATGGAAGCATCGTCGAAGAAACGAATTTCGGCTGGAGATGCCGTTCAGGCAAGATACAAAGGTGGCAAAAAGCTCTACCATGGCAAAGTGCTTCGCGTGCACTCGGATGGCACGTTGGATATTCAATACGAAGACGGTGATGTTGAAAGGCGCGTTGATCCAGCCATGGTTGTAGACAACTCGGCCAAGAGTGAATCGAAGCGCAGCCCAACAGTAGGTGAGACCGTACAAGCGAGGTATAAGGGAGGGAAGAAGCTGTACCCTGGGAAAGTCATCCGGGCTCACTCAGATGGCACGTTTGATATCCAATATGAAGATGGTGACGTCGAGAAGCGTGTAGAAGCCTTGATGATCGTGGGGCAAAAAGAAACTGAAAGCGAAGAAAAAGGTACTGGAAGCTCTGCTGCTGAAAAG
The DNA here is from genome assembly GCA_002286825.1 of Lagenidium giganteum. NCBI lineage: Eukaryota > Oomycota > Peronosporomycetes > Pythiales > Pythiaceae > Lagenidium > Lagenidium giganteum. The sequence goes on from NSDO01000144.1 coordinate 82,146, forward strand.
AAGTCTGCTAAGAAACGTTCCATCTCTGTCGGTGACACTGTGCAAGCGCGATATAAAGGTGGCAAGAAGCTCTATCGCGGTGAAGTTATCAAAGTACACTCGGACAACTCATATGACATCCGCTATGATGATGGGGATATCGAGAAACGTGTGGAGTCGACGATGATAGCGGAACCCGTCGATAGTGATGCTGAAAGTGAAGCAAAGACTGGTGACAAAGCGGCTAAGAAACAGAAGAAACTTTCGGTTGGTCGTACCGTCCAAGTGCGACTGAAGGGCGGGAAAAAGCTGTATTCGGCCAAGGTGGTGAAAGTTCACTCGGATGGCACGTACGCCGTTGAATTCGACGATGGCGACATCGAGAAAAGAGTTGGTGCGGACATGATCATTGATGATGACGAGAGCGATAGTGAAGAAGATGCAAAACCTCAAGCACCTGACAATGCAGAGAGCAAAGACCATTCCGGGGCAAAAAAGCCTCATGCTGTTGGTTCAATCGTGCAAGTGAATCGAGACGGAGGAAAGTCTCGATCCCGCGGTAAAATCACTCGCGTTAGGGCGGACGACACCTTTGACATCAGATATGACGACGGAGAGACTGAAAAGCGAATTCCTAGGAAGCTTATTCATGCCGATAGGGAAAGTGACAACGACAGTGACAATGAGGCCAAATTTTCGTCCCCGAAGCACACAAAGACAAAGTCGTTGGCCGTTGAAAGTGTCGTACAAGCTCGATACAAGGGTGGGAAGACGCACTACCGCGGAAAAATCGTTCGAGTGCGTTCCGATGGCTCGTACGACATTCGTTTCGATGACGGCGACGTCGAAGAGGGTGTTAATCCAACATTTGTCGTCGTGGCATCGTCGGATGACGCCACGCGCGACAAATCGGAACTCGTGGGCTGGTCTGGAGAGCTCCAGCCTGTAGCATTCGTTGCTGCAGTGATGTTCTCCCAGGGTGAAGCAGCTTGCCGCCGTCATGGAGACGTGGTTAGGCGACTATGTGTTGGACGAACACCTGACCAAATAGATATGATTCTCCGTTTCAAGGACGCGTTCGAGTCGTTTGTCGAAGAAAACGACTACTTGATTCCGACAGCGCGCCTGGAGAGCTTCGTTGCAAAGGTAACTGAGCATCCAACCAAACTACGTTCAGCGATCTCGTCCTTGCAAAAGCGAGCCGCGTCAGTTTCGCTTGCTGAGGTGTTCGCAGTGTGTGGCTTTCTCATCGACGAGCTTGCATCAGTTCCAACGATTCAGAACGCTGTGGCTAAACTGCGCATTCGCCTCGACGCTGGTGAGGTTCGGCGAGTCATTACACTTGTGCGAAATGTCTGCCTCAAAGTTCTCCGCTTCCCGAACAATTCGGACTACTGGCGATTGCGTGCAGATAGTCCGGCATTTCTTGCTAAACTAGGCCGAGTTGAAGGTGCTACTGCGTTGCTTGAGGCATGTGGCTTCTCAGAATACAATCACGTGTACTACGAGCTGCGTGGAGTGCGCACATCAAGTGGAAAGCGGATCAGCGCGCTGTCAAAGCATACGCTGGACCAGCTGCGCGAGAACTGTGCCTTGCTTGAAAGCGAATTGTCGTCGATGGATGGTGTCGACAGTGTCCTGTCAGTGATTACGCGGATATCAAAAGAGCGTGAAGCCGAGGTTCCTCTGTCAATCGAAGAGTGTCGCCATGTTCTACGAAACGTTCTCACATATGTGGAAAACATCCTCAAGAACCCGAAAGACTCGCGATGTTGGCGCATCCGCGAAGCGAACAAGGTCTATCAACGCCAAGTCGGATACCTGCCGTTTGCAACCGACCTGATGGACTGCATTGGCTTTGAGCGAGTGTCGACCTCTCAGGGATTCGTCTTGGCGCTGAAAGGAACGTGGGTGGCAGGTCCAGATGCCAAAGACAAGACTGCCAGTCTTTCAAACTTTTCCTTCTCGCGTATTAGCGAACGGAGTGAGTGGTTTTTGTGGCGGCGCAAGCAAGAAATTGAAACGCTCCTCGAAGATGACATGAGCTACTTGGCCGAGTTGTTGCCGACGTCATCTGTTTGGGCGTCTTCCCTCAAGCCGCGGCAGAGTGACAGAAATGCGACCATGATCACGAGAATGTACCCGTACGGGAGAAATGTGATGGATCTGTTCAGCAAAACCTCGGTCCAAAGAGCGCAGCTTGACATGATCCGAATGGTGTTTGCAGAGATGGATTGCGACAAAAAGGAATTTTTGGATGGCGATGATTTCCACCGATCAGTTCCGAACAATGATCTTCCAGTGTGGGCCAAGTTCGATGCCTACGACATCGACCACGACGGGAAGATCGATTTCACTGATTTTGTCGCTGCTTTCGGTCCGTGCTTGGATCATAGCTTCGATGTCGGCAACGCGATAGATATCGTTCCTTTCGAAAAGATGTCACTTTGTGAGCGCGTTTCCGCACACATCGGTCAGTTGCGACTGCGCACAGGCATCACGGAAGCGCTGTATGTCTTGGAACGAATTGCGCAGCAGGGCTGCCAACTGATTACCAACGCGAACAAGACCGACCTGTGGAAGATCAAAGCAAAGTCAGAGCTGGGCCAACAGCTCCACAAACACCATGCTGCAAAAGAGCTGTTGCTTCTCTTCGGCTTTCGCGAGGTGGACATGTCGACGAACCAGCAGTTGGGAAGTGAGAAAGAGTTTGTACTCCGCACACAGAGCGTCCGCTTCAATACATCCAAAGACCACCCATCGATGCCGCAATCGCTCGACAATGCGACCGTAAGTCGCATCGAGACGATCGTCTCGATCATAAGCGGGCACTGTCGCTGCCTCCGACAAGCCAAAGTTGCGGATGTAGGGGCTGTCTCGCGTGCAATCGGCCTGATGAAACCTGTGCAGGCTTGGATCAAGCTGACCGAGCTCGCCGTTCTGTGCGTCAACAACGTGCTGACCCATCCACAGTCAGAACGTTATCGCGTACTGACAACGTCTTCCCACGCGTTCACGAGTATCGCGGGCAGTGTTCGCGGCGGAGTGGAGCTCTTGTTGTCGATTGGGTTCCGAGAAACGGATCGCGGGGCGCTCGCACTGCCATTTGACACAGTGATCGAGCAACTCAAAGCAAGGAAGCTCGAACTGGAGGCAGGGCTGTGGTTGTTGCGGGCGCAAGACTTCCAAGTCGCAGATGAGCTTGACGGTGCCGACATTGCTGCTGTTCACTCGGCTCAGAAAAATGAGCAGTCCCACAGCCACCACTCCACGATTCGTGCCGTACGCGATCATGATCGTCGAGCCTCTCCCAACAAGCCAGCAGCAGCTCATCGACAGCCTAGTGGGCCTTCGGCAGCGAAGAGAGAACGACCGAAAACAGCAACTCCAAACAAGCAAAGCCGTTTGCATGGAAGCTCAAAACCTTCTCCAGCGCGCGGTGGGAATCGCCAGCCTATGTCAATCACGGAAGAGATTTTGGCAGAGCTGAGTCCACGAGCGACAACGAAAGAAGACCGTCGGGTGCGAACTGCCCCCACGACGTTCGCAGGGCGCAATTCTGGCGGTCGAGGCTCGCAGAAGAAAGCTACGCAGCGAAGACACCCAGCCAGCGCCACCACTTCATCCGTATCGTAATATGTGCACCTTTCATGGACCAAATGGAACTGATTGTCTCTAACATGACGACTTGTTGGCGAACTCAGGAAAGTCTGCACTTGTCGCTCGGTCTAGCAACCCAGGCTGGAGCGGACACGATCATGGTCAAGCGCTCTAACGCACTTGAACGAGGCTGTGTCATCCGCATCGGTTCTGAATGCAACGACCTGGTCGAAGAGCGTACAGTTGTGAATGTGAAAGATAGCCACACGCTTCCAAACCTCGCAGCAGTTGAGCTCGATTCCCAGCTCTCATATTTCCACCCAGTCAAGGAACTAGCATTCATCAAGTCGATCCTCCCATCAAACGTGACGCGCAGCCTGCACATGGCAGATCTTCGCGTACGTGCTATGAGGACTTTGGAATTGATTCATTAACTGATTGTCAAAATGCAGCGCTTCATCGCTTGCGATGTGCTTAGCGATATTATTTCCGCTGCTGTTGGTCGGGCGGTAACTCACCATCCTGCAGGCTTCGACGGAAAACAGATCCAAAAGAAGACGATTATTTGGCACGCGGATGTTTTGGCAAATTACCCAGCAGCAACACTCGTTGACGCGTGTTCTCGGGTACAAGTTTGCAGGCGTCCTCTTGGGATTGTAATCACGACACCATCCAAGCCGCTAGGTTTATCCGTCAACACAATCCTCGACTCGTTTTCTACGTCCAAGCTTCGTGCTATTTGGAATGCCCTGACAATGGAGGCTGGAGTATCCAATGTGCGAGTGCGAGTGCGACAGCTGAGAGAAGCCTTCCGGAAAGACGCATACTTGTGTTCTCTGCTGGCAGGTCTCTCTTTGGATGAACAGTTTGGCCGCTTCGACAATGAGAACTACCTCGTTGGATATGAAGAGCTGATTGATATGCTACGTCTGCGAGAGATCATTCATGAACCGCCATCCAAGACGTGTGTTAACGATCCGATGCAGCTCGCAGTCCTCAAACAGGCCTTTCAACATCTGCAATCCCAGCCTAGCAATGGTTGGAAAACTGTTCACTTGAAAAGTTTGATAACGTCCGCCAAGACAACGTTGCAGCAACAGATGGCTGTCTCGCGCTTGAACGACGCGGATCAGGCGATTTCAGATGATAATATGCTCGAGAAAATGCAGACAGTGGTCAAGAAAATCGAAGTAACGTGGCCAGAAATCGAATACGTGCTCAGAACCAAGAATCCATTCACCTCGGTAGAATTGTTTCCCTGTGCAGCGATCTCTCCTGTACTGGAGAGCTCTACGGACTCAAAAGCTGTGGCTGAGGTGGTGCTGTGCCTCACTGCAAACTCAATGTGGATGCTTCTTTTCGACTGCACTTTAGAGCATTGGCGACTTGGGAAAGTTCCTGAGGTACGATTGTCGCTGTCAGTTAAGGGTTGAGCTGGTGACCAACTCGGATCAATGTTGAAGTTGTTAGGGAGGTCACAACTGCTGAAGCATACGAGTGAGGCTGCAACATCTCGCTCTTTGTCTGGGAACAATCAAGCTCATTCCTGCAAGAACCAAACAAAGGACATCAAACCTCATCGACTATCTGTTCCGCGCTCGAGTGGCTTCACGTCGGATAACTTGCATGATTTCAAGCAGCAATTCAACGATGGGCAACTCCTAAAGCTATGCTGTCACGACCAGTTATTGTGCGTGAACACGACGATGCTCGAGGAACCGGTGACGCATGCGTTCGAATTCTACCGAGCAGGTACAACCGCGCTAGTATTAACCAATTTCATCGGGTTACCGTTCGAGGCGTTGGATGGGAAGCGCACAAGAGATCGCCAATCACTGATGGGCCCAGTGACATCCTTTGATCTCGCTCACGATGGATCAGTGATGTGCTTTGTTGTGGTCCCACGCAAAACTGTGCTTCACCTAATAAGCACTTGTGATGGTAAACGTTTGGGTCAGATCGACGATTTCGCTTCAAGCCCTGGTACGCTGTTATTCCAATTCACTTGCAATCAAGCAGAGGACGTTGTTCTCGCTACAACCACTCGATCGTCTTTCTTGATCGCGTACAGCGTTCCGCGTTCAGAATCGGCTTCACTGAAGTTAAAGTCACGATTGGTTCTTCGAGCTGATACAAAGAAACCAGACGACAAAGTGATCTCTTCTCTCGATGTTGCTGGTGGTGGTGCTATCGTGGCGTCGTATTCTTGTGGCTTCATCGCAATTTGGACTTCGATCGTACCAAGCAAAATGACCGATATCGTGAGTGCTGACTTCACTTTTCAAGTTGAGAGCCCTGGCAAATTCCTCTGTAAGCAAGTATTCAACGTCCCCGTCACGTGTCCAACGAGATCTGCGGCGTTTATTTACAATCGATGCCGTGTGGTCGTGGAACAACGTGACCGAATGCGAATTCGAGAGCTAGAGCGACAGCTTCAAGCACGACCAGCGTGTGTCCGACTCGTTCACTACGTTTTTGAAGATGGTCAGGTCATTTCCATTCCTGTACAAAGCTTCTCAGACGCACACGCCACGTTGAATGATGCGGCATTAGAAATCGGACTGCTCAACCAGCACACGGCGTTCCGGATGGTACCAGTCGAGGAGAGTTCCAAGCAAGGTGTTTTCCAAGTAATTCTACAGAGGGCATCCATCGCACGCGTGGGTTTCTTTGTCTGCGCGTACGTCCAAGATGGCATCTTTAGCGACCGATCTATGAACGAAATCGTCGCTGCCTTCCGCAGTCAGCAGCTGATGCTCAAACCGAAGTCTGCGTTCGAAAAGTTCGCTCAAGTATATCAAGAAAACGTGGATATGCAGTTGCTCATGTTCTTCACTAAAGACGACGGCGACGGATATCAACGGAGTGGAATCGATGACTGCATGCAATCTCGAGAGATTCAGCCGCCGCTGGTCCTGGGAACACTGCTCACGCCTGTTCAATCCGCAAACCCAGAGGGAAAGCTATCGTTTTGGTCAATTCAGCGAGCTCAAGTCGAGATAGGCAAGCGCGCAAGTTGCTCAGCTAACGACGCGCCAGCTCCATCTTCTGAGGACATTAAGCAGTGCGTGGCTTGGCAGAGCTCAACCTTGCTCGATGCAGCTCGCGTTCAGATGATGCGGTGCGGTGTGGACGAGGACTTGGAAGCGACGATAGCGACTGAGGAACGATTTCAAATTATTCGAAACGTGAAAGCGGAGATGTTTCGCCTCGTGGGGAGTAGCACATCTCAACCTGAGATCGCGAACGCACTGCTGGTACTTCTCCAGCAATTTTGCTTAAATGGAAGTCGCAATCGCTTCATCTGCAAAACGATCGATCCATTCTTTCGGCGAATATTCGATGGGTGTGCCAAAATGACCGACACTTGTTCAGAAACAAGCAACAGCAAGCTCGTCCCTCAAGACGAGTTCGTCGCTTCGCTTCAGATGAACCAAGAGCGAAATGTCTTCTATCGAGAGTGGATCGCGCATGTGATTTCTTTGCTGAATGCGACGACACGCAGACCTGACCTTGCGGTGGCGTGGAAGGACGTCGCACTGGTCCTGCGCCAAATCAACATCTCGTTTCTTCGCGTGGAAGAATGCGCCGATATCTTGGTCGACCTTGGACTAGCGGGTTCATCAGAAAACCGATTCCCCAGACTACCAGCGCTTGTGCACGAGCTTCTCGATGCGTTGCAGTGTTCGCGCGTTGAGTCAGGCGTGCTCGTGGCACTCCCGGAATTAGTCGAACTTTTGATCAAGACCAACGCATTCTCCTCTTTCTTCCACACCCAATGGCAAGCACTGCAGACAATAACGGAGGCCGCGCATGCTCAGCACAACGATACCTTCACTGTCGACAACACGTACGCGCTCTACGCACTTTGTGATCACCTGAACGTCTCCGTCAATGACAGCTTGAGCCGCTTAGGTGACTTCCAGTATCGCTTGGAAGTCCACGCGGCAGACCGAACGCTGAAAGTGGCGGCACCATCGATCAACAAGCTGCGCGCGCTGCTGAAGACGCCCCTTCCCGACATTCCAGTGCCAGTCTTCACGTCATTAACGCTCCAAACACGATCCAAGACGCTTCGCATAAGTGATTGCGTCGTGTTTAATGCGCTCGGGGTCAGCGGCAATGCTCAGCCTGCTAGTAATCTCACTGTGATCCAGAGCCTCCTTCTCAACCAACCAGCACCTTGGGATGCCAACATACTTCGATTCCATCAACGAATCGCCCGCGTCCGCGCCAGGGAATACTTTCTCCCGATTCTGTTCTCGGCGTTAGACTCCCCAATCCTGCTGGCAGGGAGAGGGATCGACTCAGCCGTCAGCAAGGCAACGGGTTTGGTCACGACTTCCATCGACGGCTGGATGTCACTTGCTGATGTCGTCAAGCATGGCAGTGCCGCTCTGACAACGACGGGTTGGACGCGATTGGGATACGGTTGGTTGTACCAAGTCCTGCTGGCAATGATAACGATCCAGAACGAACGATTTGTGCTTGAACAACTGCGCCTGGAAGACATCTTGCTGTCTCCGGATGCACGCGCGGTGCGCGTATCTGTTGTGCGTGGACTGCGGAGCGTGGGAGAGGATGAGAGCCACGACTTTGTCGCTCAAACACGTTCGTACGGTCTTGTTGCCATGCGGTTTCTGGAGCTGGTTCTGGCGCATGGAGACGACAGTCACACGTTTGAACAGACTTTGATGGTCGATGCGTTGGACGACCAGCTCGCGCAGCTCCATCGGCGCTCTGCGATCCAAGCGCTGAAAGGCTTCGTGCAAAACGGATTGGAGATACAGTTGGACGAATATTCGTCGATTGCGGAAGTGATGGCGGCAGACATTCCCTGTGAGTGCATGGAACTCGTGCGTCTGGTGAAGCTTATTTTGATGGCTCTTCAGCCCATGCCCCGAGCCTGTCGTCTTGACGTTCTATGGGAACTCGTGTACGACAGCGCCCAAATTCAAGTACCAGACGAGCTAACCGTCGACTTAATGCCACACGTACGTGTCCAGCAAGCATTGGAGCTTCAAGTGCTCGACCCGATCGAGCGCTTGGTGCAATTGATGGCCACACCACGGTACCAACACTGTGAGGGCCAACGAGCCCGACTACGCACGATGAGCGCTTCCCTAGCTTCACTGCTTGCCGTGTGGAATGATTCGATTGACAAGCACCTCGTGTCCAAGCCGGACGACATTGGGTCGCAGGCGATCTCTTCCGTGTTTTTGGAGAGAGTGGTTGCAGCAAAGGTTGTGCTCAAGGTCGCTCATGCTGCCCGCGCTCTCACTGTCTGCTTGGTCCACTGCGATGGCGTGCGCGCCTGCCACACCATTGTGCAACAGCTTCTTGCCAGTCTCGACCACTTGCTGAAGTCATTGAATCTTGTGAGTTTACGTGCTGTCATCCAGCGCAACTGGAATGTCGTGGCTCTCATCCTGCAGGTTTTGACAGCGGTGGGCGAGTTCGTGACAAGCCAACCGTCAGATATTGAAAGTGACGTCACGATGACGGTGCCGGGCTCCATGACAGCCGTCAATGGGCTCTGGCGACTAGCAGAAGCGTCACTGCAGCGTGTGCTGAAGTCGAGTGACGGTGCTGTCGATGAGCTGTGTCACCTGCAAGCGATCATGAAGAAGTACGCAGCGCTTCCGTGGCACGCGTTCCAGGCACGATATGAGGTTCGTCAGAGCCGTTTGCTGACATCGCACACTGCACGGCCATCGCTGCTGTTTTGGTGGACGGACTCGGCCCCAGTAATGCCTCGTCGAGTCAAGCCAGCCATTCCGACGCGTCTGCGGAGCTGGTGCACAGACCACAGCCATCTCAGTACTGCCAATCGCACGTTTGACATCTACTTTCGCTTGATGTGCGGTATCAAAGTGCCCAAGTTCCGACGCGCTGTGGTGCACGAGTGGTTCGCCCCGTGCTTTCTCGAACGCAAGGTCTTCGCACCATTAATTCTCCCACGAGAACCCGTGGCTACAACGTGGCTGATCGTGCGCTTCGACCGACTCGTTTTGAGTCTCATTCATGACCCTGATGAGGTCGTCTTACTGGGCGCTGTGTCGCTCCTCGACATCCTCACTCGAGTGCTTCGATTCGCTCCACAACGTGCTACTCGACGTCCTCTTCCAGCGGTGCTTGTTCCAGCGGAATCAACAGACGCGCGCCACATCCTCGGTTGCTCGGCGGCACAGCAGCTCGCGCTTCAAGTGGGCTCCGAACACGTTCTTGTCGCTGTCGTCTGCGTACTTCGACGTGTTGTGCGTGCACTGAAGCTCCTGGGCAGTAGCGGTGTGACGGAACGAAAAGGCGACCGTCCTCATCCACTTGTGGCGACATTCTGGGCAATTTGCGCATACGTCGTCAACTGTTTGCACGGCGGCGATCGCTTGACTCGGTGCTGGAGTCGCGCAGGGTTGCTTCACTTGATTCTCGCCCACGCCAAGTCCAACGCATTGACATTTCTCAAGCCGATTGATGGAAATGCCATCCACGAGCTATCGCAGCGCCACCGTCACAGCCATTCGCGTCGGGGCGAAGCTCCCTGGGTTGCCTTTACGTCCTTTGCGCCGCATGATGTCGCAACGAATGCTTCGCCGTTCCGATTGCTTATGCTCGAGATAATGGCTGTGGGAAGTGGATCGAGCGTCGTGATGATGAAGCATCTGGTCAATACGTCAAAGTTTTTCCGCAAGGAAGCTAACTTGGCTGCATCTGCTAGCTCGGAGCTGCTGTTGCGCCCCCTATCGCTCGCTTCAGCGGTGGATTTGTGTCTACACAAGTCGTACGGCAAGGTCTCGCACGCTTTTGACCTTGCTGCTGAGCTTGAAAGCTTCGACGGGAGCGCGTCCGAGGTCGAGCAGCTCGTTAAGTACGCGACGTCAATCATGGAGCTGCGCAAGGCAATGCATCCACGCGACCCGATTTCGCCATTGTTTCATCGACTAGCAAACAAGATTTGGCGATGGATGAAGAAAAACTGGCAACTCGCGGTGCTCCATGGCAATGCGTCCGTTCACGGACGAATCGTTGTGGCAGCGCTTCGGTTGCTTCACGCTATTGTTGCCTGCGAATCGATTGAAAGCGATGAACGTTTATCGCTGATGCGCTGGGATGACATTCGCTTCCCGGTGGGGGCGGGTGAAGAGGAGTCAGCGCAGGAAAGCCCGACCTCGTGCTTGACGCTGGTGCTAAACCTGGTGTCGTCAGTCGTCGTGGAATCACCGGAAGTGACTGGAGCAACCAGCGAGAACGATCAGCACATCGCTATATCGTGTGTGTTCGAACTGTTCGCTCGCATCGCTGAGATGGTAGTTGATCGACGAGAGCTGCATCTTGTTGTGGTCGACGAGCGCACACTTGACGCTGCGCTCCGCGTGCTCCGCGTGTCGTGTCGCGTTGATGGAGGCCATGTGTCTTATTCCCTCCACCACAAGTGGCAGCTTTGGGTCTGTTTGCTTCGCTGTGCTAGTCGCCACTTGGCTGCTGCGGTCGTTCAGAACAACTTCATTGGGTCGCACGTGTTCGCATTGCTCAAAGCAGATCGCACTGGGGGAGATGTCGACATATCAAACGAAAACATCGTCGAACGCCGCACTGAAGCGATCATGCTGCTTGAGTCGCTCGTGGACGAGGAACACCGCCTGGAGGTCAACAATGCCGCCCCGGACGCAAGTGTAGGCATTCACGTCCTGCGCGAGGAAGCCGCCAAGCAGGCACTGTTTCACCGAACACTTCCACGGGAGCGATCGCTCGTGTCGTCGTGTGTTACTGATCGGATCGGTGGCCAGTCCGCGTCTGGGATCATTGCTACAGCCGTCCGCGTCACTCAGTTGCTGTGCTGTCTGGCGTTTGACGTTGCGTCCAACGCGCTCGATCCAGCATTCCAAGCAGATCTCGAGAGTGCTGACGTCCCAGCGTGGGTGGTAGAGTTCCACCAGCGCACGGTAGCGCGCGACGAAGATGAGTTGGCAGCCGTCGAGCGACGAGTGCAGTTGTTCTGGAAAGAGTGGAGTGTGTCGTCTTCGCCGAAGCCATCGACCGGCGGCAGTGACAACGTTCAAATCAAGACCAAGGACAGCGTTCGAGGTCGAGCGCGGTTGCTCGATAACCAGAGGACAGCACGAGTCCCAACACGACCTCAGCCACCACTGGCCACTGGTCTGGCGATATTGACCTCACCGAGTAGTGTCGAAGTAGGGCGGACGTCCCTGAACAAGTTGCTAGCTGTTCTCGGAGACGAAGTCGTCAACTTGGAAAGGGCATTCCGCACGTTCGCTGTTGGTGACGACACAAACGTCAACAGCGCTCAGCTTGAAGAAGCGTGTCTTGCACCAGCGCTGGCCCAGCTCGCCGTACAGGCGCCGGTGTCGCTGGCTCGGAAGCGCTCGTTTGGATTCAGAGATTTCGTCAAAATCTACGCACAGGCGTCTGGTCTCGAAGCTGCGATGGCTGCGCAGCAACAAGCCCATCCAACCGTCCCAGTGCGATGGATCCGTGCATCGAATGGGAAATGGTGCTGCATCACTAGCGATGAAGAAGCCAAGCTTCGAATTTGTGGAGAGCACACCGAGACCAGCAACGCCGTCGACACTGAGTTTGCCGTCCGTACGTTGAAGAACGCCCTTGGGACGATCGCGTTGGCGGAAGTGCGCACTCGTGTGAACGCGCTGGTGCGCATTGACGGCAAGGTATCGTTCGATGACGTTTGTCGCGTTTTCTTAAAGCTTCAGTCGGATCCGCGAGCCAAATCCGCCCTGCGTCTCACACTGCAGGGTGAGGATGCTACGACCGGCGAACGAGTGAAAAAGAGGCCTGCTATTGAAGCCATTCTGTCACCAGTTCAGACCAAAGGAACGGTGAAAGAAGCGTCCAGGGCAGAGAAAGCTGGAGGTGCAGTGAATTCAGACCACGTCAAGCGGCAAGACCCAATGCGACAATCCACACTCGATGCCTTGCTACGGGTCGATGTCGACTCTGCAAACGTTCTGAGCCGAGTACCGCGTTGCGTTGACGATGCTGCATCGGAATCTATGGACTCGACCGCGTACGCCCCTGCGTCAGCGCAAGACGAGTCTTCTTCTTCGTCGTCGGACGCTTCGTCCTCAGAGAGCTCACAGTCGACTTTGCCTCCGAGGTCACGAAAGTCGAGTGCAAAGCCAAAACCTCGACGCACAAAATCAGCCAAAGCCACCAAGCGCGTGCAAGGCAGTTTAAGCTCCGACAGCAGCAACAATTCCAGCAGTGACGAATCAAAATCAGTCGGAGCTGCGTCTAGTTCGTCGTCACAGTCGTCAAGCACAAAAAGGCGACGTCGCAAAGAGACACAGAAAAGAATAACGAGTCCACGGAGGAGCAAGGGCGGCGGTAAGACCACGCGGAAGCCACCTAACAGCGAGCAGAAGCAAAGGAAGACGCCACGAGTAGTCGGTCTGGCGCAACCAACTTCTGAAACGCGTTTGTCGCCATCAGAAGTACTACGCGTGGTTTTTGATCGCTATGATGTGGATGGCGACGGCGTCATTAGCTTCGCAGATTTACGTCGAGCGCTGCACTCAGGACGCAAGCGTCTTCACGTTACCGACGTTGAGATTCAGCAGTGGATCGCTCAGAAAGATCGCCAAGGCCAAGGTCACGTGACCTTCGAAGACTTCGTGTGTGAATTCCAAGCGAAAGCCCAGGCCCAACCTGCTAAGTCGGTGGCACAAGCGCCAGCTGAAGGACAACGCAAGACGCTGATGAGCACCAAGCGCCGATGACATCTGCCTCGCTAGTGAACTGAGCTCAACCTGTGGGATTTCGGAAGGCGCGGAGACAAACGCAGATACCCACTGAAACTGTTGCACTGAGGCCAGTAGTGTCAGCCACCCGAACCTTTTGTTGTAGTTCTTCGCGAAGTTGACAACCATTTACTGCCATCCGTCCTGAAACCGGGAGAAATAGCGCATCGGAAAAGTGTTGGAAAGCACATTTACAACAGGGCTGGCGCTGGCGTCGTCGCTCGTCCTCATCGTCGTCGACAACGTCACACGACTTCATCCAACCCGATCGACTCCACTGCTGCATCACTAAGAAATCCCATGACAGGAATACTGCAAGCACCACTGAACGATTGCTAACCTATACGATGCGAGCTAACGAATATCTTTGACGCCGTGGCTTGACTCTACGTTGCTGTGGGGTTGACTGCGTCTGCAGCCACTTTGTACGTCAAGTAGAGCCCTGGCGCGGCTGGCATACCTAGCGCCGTCGCAGATGACGTCGGAGTCTTGGCCGGCGGCAGGCTCTTGTTGCTATCGGATGCTCGCATGTCGCCTTCCGTTGCACCACCATGACCACTACCGTTGCTGTGCTGCTCGTCTCGAACAGTTCGATCGGCAAATTGTTGGCCATTGAGAGCCACAGCCACCCGCACGCGTTCGTCCTTGGTCAAGGGCAGCGTCGGCAACGCGAACTCGACCGTATGGTGCGCTTCGTGCGTCTCTGCGGGCACGACCTACAAGAGAGAACATTAATGATCTAGTCGGTCAACGAACGAGAACGACATGCGTGTTCATCTCGCACCATAGTGAAGCCAGTCGACGGCACCATCAGCTGGACCAGCGCATTCTTGCTGATGGTTAGTCGATCGAGCTTGATCGCCATGTGGGTCCCTGCCAGTCCCTCCTCGGGATGCACGTCCACCAGCAGTGGTGGCGCGTAAAACGTAAACTCGAGCGACGATTGCGCGAAATTGACGCCGTCCAGCGCCACCGTCACCTGCACTGTCATCGCCGTGGCCGACGCATCCGGAGCTTGGTCTTTATCAGCATCCTGGCCACCAAATGGAAACGCTGGTGCCACGCAAACGATCTCGCGCTGGTCGGTAAGAGCGCCGTTGGGACCGATCTTTGGTTGACACCTGCCTGGTGCCGTCGCGCTGGTGTCCTTGTACTGGAACGCCACAACGACGTCGTTGGTATCGTAATGTAAAAAGTCGGCGTCCAACGTGATGGTCGTGCCTCCCGTGGCCGGCCCTAGCACCGGCCCCAGTTGCACGAGATTGCCTAGCGCCAGCAGCCCAAACACTTTGGTCGCGTACGCGTCCATAGGCGGTAGCAGTGACCGCGTGGCGATCATTGACACCCGGAGCGCGGCGTGGAAGCCCCACTTGAGCTGCTGACGCCACCAGCGCGGCCTCATTAGTGCGGCCATGTCATCGTTCATGAGGCCCTGCAGCTCAGCCATTTGCGCCGCCTGCTTGTGCGTGTCGGGACTGCGCCAGTCGTCGAGTGGCGGTACTGCGCACGTGATCACATCCGGCGCGACGCTGCAGATGGGAAGGTCGACTGTGGCAACGTCCACGGCCTTGGCGTTCTCGACCAGCGGTCGCACCACGAGTTGCACCGAAAGCTGGTCCAGCGGGTGCGTTAGCAAGTGCGTCACATGCACGTCGATGGTCTCTGGGAGCTGATCAACCAGCAGCGTGTTGGGCACAGCCCGCACGACGTGCGCGTCGTGGAAGTAGATCGTGCTGGGTTGGCGCTTGCCGTCGAGGTGCGCGAACTCGTCGGCCGCGCCGGTCGTCGAGTCGTGGTTGCCTAGCTTCTGGTGCTCCTGGTGGCGTCGGTGGTGATGGCTCTCGTGCAGCACGATGGGCGCGAAGTGCACGCCGTTGTTGTAGGAAACCTCGATCACGCACAGCTGAGGTTGTGTGCGAGGCGCCACGGCCGGCAGCACGCACGTCATGTGGTACGTGCGCTCGATGTAATGCGTGTTGCCTTCGGCGGCGTGTGCGCTGTCCTTGTCCTTGGCGATCGTGGCCTTGCCCTCGGCCTGGACGACCGGCCATGGCTCGGACAGCTCCGCGTCCGCGTCCAGCAGCCGCACGTTGCCGGTGTCTTCGTCGACTTCGCACGGTCGGAAGCGGAGCACCGGCGCTCGGCATGCCAGCGGGATGATACCGTCGAGGGTGAGGTCAAGGACGTCGCCGCCTGCAAGACGCGCGTCGTGAATGGACACAACCGAGACCTGCGGCAGCCGGAAAGCCTCGAACACGCGGCCGTTGGTCGTGAAGTGCTTGCCGTTCATGGCCACTTCGACGGCGAAGTCGCCGTGCAGACTGAACTTGGGCACTTCGCATACGACCTCGCGCGTTGCAGCGTCAAAGCGACCGAGGCTGCCTCGCACGAGGCGTCCTTCGAGCAGTGGGATGAAGCGCACGGTCAGGTCTTCAGCGTCCCAGAAGCCGCTGCCACGTAGTCGCAGCTCGTAGCCGCCACCGATCTCACCGCACGGCGGGTTCAGACTAGCCACGAAACTCGGAGCAAACGCAAACATCGTGCGCTGCGCACACACGGCGGTCGTGACGACGACGTCCAGCAGAGCGTCGACACGGCGCGGCGTGAACTCGCAGCGCGCGTGCTGTGGCTCCGACACGGTCGTGGCGTGCGCCAGGTTACCGTAGTGGTTGATGCCCCACGTGAAGAGCTGCTGCTGGTTGTCTACGGCCGCCGAGTATTGGCCACCTGCGAACACTCGAGCCCAGACTGTGTCGGGTGGTGTCGTCACACGATGAGGCTGCATCGTGCTGTGGTGGTCGCCATGGCCGAGGCCGAGCTGGCCGTACGAGTTGGTGCCCCACGCGTAAAGCTGACCTGAGCTAGTCACGGCCAGCGAGTGCGCGCTACCGCACGCAATGCCGACAAACGGCGCGCCGTCTGTGCCTCGTGGCAGCACGCAGTGAGGTCGCGCATCGACGCGTTCGCGGGCTCGCACCTCGCCGGTCACCCCTGTGAAGCGCTCGCCAAAGCTGTGGACGCTGCCGTCTTGCAGAAGCACGACTGTGAAATGGGCACCGCAGTCGACGTCCACAACGCGTGGCTTGGCGAGGAAGGCACTGACGTACTTGGGCCATGGACACAATCCCTGCTGCAGCGTGTTCGTCTCGGTCGGCGCCGTGCGGATAAAGTGACCGAGTTGGCCTTCGAAGTTGCGCCCCCACGTGTACAGGTCGCCCGACCGAGCGATGGCTGCCGTGTGGCTGGCACCGCACGCTACTTTGGTGAACAATAGGTCGTTGGCCACGCGCACGCGGCGTGGTTCACACACGTCGAATCCTCCACCACCACCAACACCACTGCCGCTCGTCGATGGCCGAGCCGACGACATCAACGATTTGGACGACGACTCGTGAAGCTGCGCCTCGGGGTTCTGGCTTCGCGTGGCGCTTGCGGATCGCTTGATGGGCGTGTCTTGAAGCGCTTGGCCGAGCTCACCGCACGCGAACGTTGCGTTGGTGGTGCCCCACGTGAAGACGTCACCGTCAAGCGTCAGCGCTGCGCGGTGCGCCTTGCCAAACGCTAGTTGCTGCAGCTTGACATCCTGCAGCGCGTCCTGTACCTTTGCCTGTTCGCGGATGCTGCTGATAGCCTTTGCACCTGTCGCGGTGGGGCCTGCATCGATCCATTGGAGCTCCCACTTGTCCACGAGCGCCACGACGTGGCTCGTGCGGCCGTACAGACCTTTGATCTTCTTGCCCAGCAGTGCGTCCACGCGCTCGAGTCGACCTCGGGTCTTCTCGCCACACACGTACACGATCCCGAGCACGCCCTCGCTCTTGCTCGAGCCGAATGACGAAGCAGAAGCCGACGTCGCACTCGCCATGATCGACCGCTGCACTGCTTGTCGATGGCTGCGTGCCCGTTGACAGAGAGCGACGCCTGCCAACGACCACGCCGGTTGGCAGGCAACCCACACGACAGGAATGGAACACTCGATTGCAACCTCGATGACTCTTCGCCACGTTGGCACTCGTGCCTACGTGCCTTCCACTGTGGGGGACGCACCTTAGCTTATGGCACAACATGCGGACTAACGAGCCACAGAATCGTCTACGTCTTCGCCGCCGTAGTAGCCGATCCACTCGGTGTACGGCAGTGCCGCACGCAGCATGGCGATGGTGCCATCAGCCACGTCTTCCGTCCATTGCAGGTCAACACACTCGAGCAAAGGCCAGTCGTCAACCGCTGTGTCGATGAGGTGCGTCGCTACAGCCGAGTCCACGTGCTTGCATCCTTGCGCGCGCACTGTCCGCAGAGTCGTGCTGTTATTTCGCATGAGAGCACCGAGCGTGTTCGAGTCGATGGTCGTCCACGACACGTTGACGCGCTCCAGCCGTGTCGTCGTGACCAGAGAGGCGAAAGCCGTGGAAGTGAGAGCGTCACAACGCTCCAGGTCGAGGGCGCTCAGCTCGCTCGTACACAGCGCCGCGAACACGCTGTCATCGATGGACAAATTGCGTAATTGCAGCACTGATAGCAGCGGCGAGTGCGCCAACAAGAACTGCACTGCAGAGTGCTCCAGCTCAAAGCACCAAGACAGGTCGAGCTGACGCAGTCGAAGTGGCTTCTGTGGTTGTGAAGCTAGGGTCAGGCGCTGCACATGTGTCTCGGCAAGGCGCAGGCTCTCTAGGCGTGTCAATACAGCTGCAAGGCAGTGAAACACGCAGTGAGGTCATTTCCAATTGGCGCGTGCGACACCATGGCGCAGAAGCAGAAGCAGAAGCAGAAGCAGCGAGGCAACGTACGGGCGAGTTGAGTGCAGAAGTCTTCGGCTCGTACGTGACCGAGGCCTTGGACGTTGAGAACAGTGAGTGCTCGGAGGCTGCCTAGGTCGGGCAGGTGGTCGAGACTGGCACATTCTTGTAATTCGAGAACCTGCAGGTGGGAACAGCGCGCGATCGCCGGTAGCACGGCGTCCGAGAGCTGATACGACAACTCGTTGCAGCGAAGCGAGAGCAGCGTCGCGCTGTGTGCCTCGAGCATTGCCAGCACGCCGGTCTCAGACACGCCGCTGCAGCACGACACGTTGAGGTGACGCAGCGCTGAGATACATGCACTCAGCTGCATAAGGTGCTCGTCTGTGAGCCCCTCGAGACCATCGAGGTTCAGCGTCTGGATGTGGCTGAGCTGAACGGCCGACTCCAGCAGCGCCGACAGCGCAGCTGGTGCGCGGAGCGTCTCAGAGAACCCGACGCGCAGCTCGGAGCACGCGCTCATGCGTGCGTGGTGGCTGAACCAGCGCTGTGCCACTCGTAGCGGCAGCTGTGGTGACGTCAGGTCCAGCACGCCGTTGGCGTCGCTCTGGCCCAGCGACCAGAGCGCGAACTCCAGCTCCACGAACACAGCGGCGCCGAGCACGTGATCAGGGCAGTCGTCGTGGAACTGCTCCCACGCACTAGCGATGGATGCGAACGTCCATTGAATGAGGAGCTCTGGACTACGTGGTGACATACGATGACAACAACAAGAGCGGATGTGTCAAAGGATTGAGCGACCATGTGTCGGAGGTCAGTGCATACTCACAGCGTCGACAAAAAATCGAGCAGCACGAGGGCATTCGTGTGGGCTTGTGAGCAGGTCGGTGCTGCAAGGACGTTGTCCAACAACGCCATCGCGAGAGCGTGGCAGCACCGGCGCTGGAGCGACCATCGCGCAGCCATTATCCATCATCACGAAGAGACGTCATCACCATCCAGAACCCAAACACCCAATCATCCACCCAAGGATGTCTTCTATGTACTATAGTAGTTGTTGAATCGACTGCAACAAGAGCACCAACGGAGGAAAGATCACCACTATCGATTATATCTCCTCGATTCGAGGTAAGGAGGCATACTTCTAAGTATTGCCGCTGCGGGTGGTGCCCATTGCATGCTGTGCGAAGTCGCCGTCGTCCTGCTTGCCCCTGTGTGTTCTGATTGCGGTGACGACAATGTGGTCACAGTCGTCCCACGTTGGAGCCATTGCGCACACGCATATCCTTGAGCGTATGTGACAGCCTCAACGCATGGGCCGCCTTTTGCGCCAGATGACTCTCGCTTGTCATTCCCAACCTGGTGTGTTCAACCAGCCACACGCGCGGTGCTCTGCGGGCCACGTGATTCGTAGAAGCGCGCAAGATTCTCACGTTGGTAGAACCACCACATGTAGGTGCCAGGTGGCCTCCCTGTGCGGTCAGGAAGCCCGACGTCATAATTGCATCGTCCGTGCGTTTGTGGAGCCTTGTTGTGATGCATGGCCAGTAGCGTCTTCTGAGCCTCATCATTCTGCAAGTTGTACGCTGGCACGTGCGTAATTGTCCAGCGGGAAGCTTGGAATTGTGTAATACACGTAGATACAGTTAGCGACATGCTGTATACAATGAACAGGCATCTTACAAACCAGCCATCAACGACACGTCACGACACATATCCTCCATCACCATCCATTCCAAGACGAGCTCGCAACCATCCATCAGACGATTGGTCAGTAGCAYAGCAGTAGATAGACATGCATGAGATCACTTACCTGTAATTCACTCTTGATTTTGCTTCGATCGCTACACTTGGTAGCACTTGCGTCCGCTTCCGTCCTCCGCTTCCTCGCTGCCGCGACTCCGTCTCCGTCAGCAGCTTCCGTCTTCGCGCAGCCGTCTCCGCTGCCTYCGTCCTCCGCTCCATCCGCTCCGTCCGCTCCGKCCGCCGTCCGCTCGTCCGCCGGTCCGCCCACCCCAGACACTGCTCTTGTCGGGGGAGGAAGGCTCACACGTCACACGTGAGCAGGGTATTTTGTCCCTACTTTTCCGGGTATTTTCGTCCCTACTTTTCTGGGTATTTTGTCCCTGGGTATTTTGTCCCTTTGCCTGATTTGGTAGTTATTCTCGGCTGTTGTGGTCGCAGTTTACCCGGCAGTGTTAAAGCCTCGGTTAAAGGTTAGGGGATACTTTTACCGTCCATAAATCCAAACCGTCGTGGACTGAATTATTCTGTCTTTCTGGT
Source organism: Lagenidium giganteum (assembly GCA_002286825.1). NCBI lineage: Eukaryota > Oomycota > Peronosporomycetes > Pythiales > Pythiaceae > Lagenidium > Lagenidium giganteum. The sequence goes on from NSDO01000144.1 coordinate 102,520, forward strand.
CCGGTGACGGTAGAGTGTTCCTGGAAGATTCCAAGTCGACTGTCCGACGTCCGACTGTCCGACTATCCGACCTATCCGACCCGAGTTGGATGCCTCGCGCCCRTTCGAAGCGTTCACTGTACAAACCTCGTGCAACGTTTCTCGGTACGTCCGTTCGTCAACCCGAAGGTCTCGAGAAGGCGCGTGAAGACTTAATCGAATTGCTCGACAAGGCGCATCGACTGACGAAAGTCTTGCTCAGTCACACCAAGACACGTGTGGTGAGTGACGAACGAACCGCAAGAGCCGAACGACTGATCCACCTCCAGCTGACGAAAATTATCGACGCAGAAACGTACATTACGTGTGGGATTGACAAAGTATTGTTGATTAAACCTGCGGATAAAAAAAATTAAAATCGGTTTTTGATCACATCTGTGTTCAACTGTCTGAGAATTTATTCCGCGTTGTGTGTAACACAAACAGTTGCTCACTCATCCACATCCTGCACATCTGCTCGACTGATCGARTTCCRTCAAGATGTCAGAAGACACCCAGATRGAGATGACGCCAATGGAKATGATGATGCGCATGTTCGAAGAGCACCGGAATATGATGCAACAACAAAWGCAGTTGCAACAACAGATGCAACAACAGATGCTGGACTCACTGCGTTTGCCGATTGCCCAGCCTGTTGTACAGCCTGCTGAAGACACTCGATCTCGAGAACTCCGTGTCGARGGACTGGCRATGCCTAAGTTCGACGGCAAAACAGATGTTGCAGACTTCTTCTTTCGTGCAAAGCTCTTCTTCCGGTCCAAGAACATTCCGTTCGACGACAACGCTCCGCAAGAAAGACCGCTATCGCTGATGTTGCCAAGTCTGACTGGCTCGGCTGCCGCATGGTTGCGTGAGTACAGTACAAACCATGGTAGCATTCCGTCCGTTCGACATCTGGAGATGCTGCTCACTCAGGAGTTCACTCCAACGGACTTACAGGAAGRCTTGCGCGATCAGTTGTTTCGTCTACGACAGATTCAGTTCAACTCTCTTGATGAGTATGTTGATGCGTTCCGACGCATCATTTGGAAAGTACGAGACATGTCCGACCTGGACAAGGTCACACACTTTC
>NSDO01000144.1:106925-121917 GCA_002286825.1 Lagenidium giganteum
ATCCATCAGACGATTGGTCAGTAGCATAGCAGTAGATAGACATGCATGAGATCACTTACCTGTAATTCACTCTTGATTTTGCTTCGATCGCTACAAATTGTCTCCGCGTCATGAAGTCACGCGATGGAATCCAGTCGAGATCTCTGATATTGCTGCTGCTGGTGCTGCTGCAGCTCGTAATGTGCGCCCATGCTGATGAGCAGAACACGCCGACACGAGCCCCGACGTCCAACTCGACTGTGGTGCCAGCCAATGTGACCACTGAGGCCCCAAGCACTGCGTCTCCAACTGTGGCGCCAGCAAATGTGACCACTGAAGCTCCAAGCACTGCGTCTCCAACTGTGGCTCCAGCAAATGTGACCACTGAAGCTCCAAGCACTGCGCCTCCAACTGTGGCGCCAGCAAATGCTGACCCAGCAGCAGCCAAGGCGTGTGAGTTGAAAGGCGTCGTCATCGCGCACCGTAGCGCGCGCTATTTTTCCGGCCGGCCTCAGCGAGCCGGCAGTATCTATGGCGCGTGCGTCAACGGTGTTCTCGAGTGCTTTGAAGACAACGGCATCGCTGACGTTCCGTCAACCTACCATCGTCAAGTGCAATGCGACTCGGCGTACGTCGACAACATGCCACGTGAAGCATCCCCTGAGGAAATGGGTGGGGCAGTAGTCTTCTTCTAGGCATCCTGCGTTCGTGGGTGCTCTTGGGAGATCCGTTTGTTTGTTTAGTACATGTGTGTCGCTCTGAGTAAACTAGATGGTTGTGTTCGTCGTCAGTCACACGTCATCGTTGTCCTTGCTCTTCCGGTTGCAATGGTTGTCTTGGCTGCCATCTTGTCTGCTCGCGCCTTCCCAACGGCAGTGCATGTCGACACGTCGTGACTGGTTCGAGGTGGATGTAAAAGCGCTGTCGCCCTGTTTCCAACCAGAAATCGAGCAGTGCTCTCACACAACAACACCCAGCTCAAGCGAGCACCAGGACCACAGCGTTGGCAACCTTCTCAAACAATATGGTTGCTCCCGGAACAGATGGTGGAACTGAAGCTGGGCTCTGACCAATCCATCAGATGGCAGACTGGGGAGGAAGTGGACAGAAGACAATCGCGCTTGCCACCCTTCCCCTGCATCGATTCAGCAAGTCAGACTCAATCTGACCACGCTCTGCCCGTTGCTTGAGAGGAAGGAGCGAGGAATGAAGCGCCATCGATCGAAATGGCCTTCATCACTGGCCACCAGGATGTCGCATCCGCTGTTGCTTATGGTGTTCCTAACCGTGGCTGTGTCTGCGGCGGGCATCTCGACTTCAACGACACTTGATGGCGGTGTCTTGGAACGGCGACTGCACGGGTCGTCAATGCAAGGATGTGAGTTTGAAGGCGTTCGCATTGCTCACGGCGGTGCTCGCTATCTGGTGGGACGCGTACACCGTCGTGACAGTATTTACGGCGTCTGCCAGCACGGCCAACTTACCTGCTTCGAGGATAATGGAATCGCTGACGCGCCAAAGCACACGCATATTGAATGCACCTCGCGCACCATCAACGCGCGGCGACGCCGACTGGGTGTGGGCGTGGAAAAGAAAGATGACGTCTGGCCAAACGGCGTGCTGTGGTACCAGATCGGGCCAATGTTTAACGACGAGGAGAATGCGAACATCAAGCGCGCGATGGACATGTTCATGGCCGAGGACATCCGGATCAAGTTCCAGGAGTGCCAGCCAGCGAGCGTCTGTGGCAACAAGTACGTCAACATCACGAGAAATGAAGACGCATGCTACAGCTACGTCGGATACGTGGATAATCACAAACCGCAAGTGCTGAACTTGGGGAAGAGCTGCTTCGACACGGCTGGTATCGCCGTCCACGAGCTTGGTCACGCCCTCGGACTGTACCACGAACACACTCACCCTGAGCGCCAAGTCATCGTACTAACGGACACAGATCTCCCTGTTTCGCCGAGCAATTACGCCAAGGAGACGAAGGCCATCCTCAAGCCCTACGACACGAAGTCGATCATGCACTACGGTCGTGTCGCTGGTATCTGCTTGCCGAAAGACGAGTATCCCCTCCATTCGTTCTGTGATGTCGAAGTGACGACAAACTGCGTTCTGCCGGTGAAGAAGCACTGTAACTCGTCGCGTAACAAAGAGATTGGCCAGCGCGATTCGCTCAGTGAAGGAGACATCAACACACTCAAGGCGCTCTACGGGACGAGAAGCGGTGATAATGGCGAAAATCCTGGTCAGCCCACGCGTCTACCCACTGCGTCTCCTCCAACGAATTCTCCTTCAACAACACCGCTTCCACCGCCGTTTCCCGCCAGCAAATCGCCGCTACCCACGCCGGCACCAGCGACTCCTTCGCCTGCAAACACGAGTTCCCAGCCTTCGACATCACCAGCACAACCACCTTCGACCCCTACGCCAACCTCAGAGAAGCCGTCGCCGGTGCCATCTGCATCACCCTCACAAACGCCACCTCCAAGCACAACCAAACCAGCACCGACGGCAACGCCGACACCAGCACCATCCGCGTCGCCTAGTCCGCGCCAGACTCCATCAACCCCAACGCCGACCTCAGCGAAGCCATCGCCGGTACCATATTCGTCGCCATCTCAGTCTTCATCTCCGAGCACAGCTCCAACGGCAACGCCAACACCAACAGCAGCTCCAGCTCCAACTCCAGCGCCATCTTCCTCGCCTCGACCGAGCGAAACTCCATCAACGAGCACGCCAGCGAATACGACGAGCGCACCGCCTCAGCCGTTGACGCCCCCGCCTCCTTACCAGTCATCTGCGCCTGTCAACCCTCCTGTACCTGGGCCGAATCCTCCAGGACCAGTGCCTGGGCCAAATCCACCGGGACCAGCCCCAGCACCATATAATCCCCCGGTGCCGGGTATGCCGTATCGTCCTGGGGATATTCACGGGCGAGACTTCGATCGCTGGAAGAAACCGGAGTACAGCAATAACGCCGACGGTGGTGCGGGCAGGAGGCCAGCGCCCACTCCACCGTGCGATAAATCGAAGAAGCAAGGACGCCGCCCAGGTGACTACAACTTCCACGGGTGGTAGGCACGTTTGATGCGTGGTCTGCTCCGTGACATACTGTGTAGTGGGATGTTGTGCATGAGTACTTCGTGTTGTCCATTTGAGTTACCCAGCAAATTGAATAAAAACAGCTCAAACCGATTCAAGGCGATCCGCTGGCAGGTCAAACAAATGCCTGTCTGGAAGGAAATTCTTCTTGTAACCATTGGATCCAAAACGCAGTCGAGTCCACACGCTGCAAGCTTGCACGTAATCATGTCGCTCTCGCTCTCGGTCGCTTCACCGCTGCGTAGGAGCATTGGAAATCCTCAGACCGCTTTCTTCTTCGGTCGCACTTCGGATGGTTGCACTTGGTGGAGGAAGATCTGGTCGTTCGGATGGCTAGTGAAGCAAATCACAGTAAAAATCAGTGACCAGGTCGTAGAAACATCACGGCAACAACTCACTCTTTCTCGCCCTCCTCGAATGTGTATGATGATGCCACAGCGAGCACAGATCCGTCGTGGTTGAATTCCAATGCGGCGATGCTCGTCGGGTACTTCGGGAATTGATGGATGCGCTTCTTGTTGTCGCCGTCCCAAGCGTTGACGGTGCCGTCACAGCCGCCGGATACGAACGTACCAATCTGTGGGTGGAACGCCAGCGCGTTGACTGGATAAATGTACAACTGGTCGTCCACTTTGTCGCGATGACACTTGAACGCGTAGCTGCGCTTCTTCTCGCCTTCGGACGTGGCATCCTGGTCCGAAAAGTACTCGAGCGCCACACGTCCTTCGATCGATCCCAGCACATAGCCTTCGCAGTCTGGAAACAGCCGCACGCTGCGCGTTTGATACTTGAGCGGCGAGTCGCGCGTGGCCACGGCCTGCGGGAACTTGCGCAGATCAAACACACTCACATCACGCGCGGACGTCGCGACCACGAGCGTGTGCGCACGCTGGTCCATGGCGAACACCTTGCCGGCGAGCTTCACTTCCTGTAGCTTCGTATGGCCGCTGCGGGCGTCCCACAGCGCCACCGTTTGGTCCCAGCTGCCGCTCACAACCGAGTTCTGTTCCTTGGCGAAGTGCACGGTCCGCACGGCCGCGGCGTGCTGCCCCACGGCCGTGGCCTGCTTGACGCTCAGGTCGACGCGGCGGATTATTCCATCGAGGCCGGCGGCGAACGCCTCGCGCTCGTCCTGCCCGTACGCGCACGTCAACAGCGCCGAGTCGAGCGCCACCTGCGTGCGCAGCCTCACGCCGTCATACACGCGCAGCGCAGCATCCCACGACGCCACCAGCAGGTGGTCCGTGCTGCCTTCGCGCATGCAGAAGCGCATGCACGAGACGCCGTCCGTCGGCGGCGCCAGGATCTCCATGTCGAGTCCGCCGTCCGCCATGGCTTTCCTTTGCTGTTTGACTTGGTTTGAGTATGCCAACTTGTCAACACCCGCGCAGCACCCGTCGTTAATTGAATGTCGTCAGAGAGCGCACCTTCCCTTCGTGTCACCTCCATCTGCGTAATAAAACCTCGTGGGTCTGGTGGCCACACGAGGTTTTTTCCCTATCGCTCGCATCAGCAGCAGCGTTGTTCTTGACGCAGGCTCAGGCTGGAAACGGTCCTTGGGGGTGCGACGATGGAAGGACGAGCGAGCAGCTCCGTGGATGGCCGCGTGCCGGCACGCGCCCGGCGGCCGCGCCAGCGCCGCATGTTCACGGCGGTGCAGCGCATGCAGGTGACCGGGTCGTCGGTGCTGCCGTGGAGCGAGGTGGGCAGCGACGCAGGGTGGAAGCGATCGGGGCTGCGCTCGCGGCTGCAGACGGTGGCGGATCTGCCGCCGGCGTTCATGGCGCAGCTTAACGAGGACGACATGCGCGAGTACGAGCGCCACGTGTTCTACAACGGCAAGAAGCGCAGCCTCGCGCAGATCATCCGCGACGTCTACGACGCCGTCGAGAGCGTCAACCAGCAGGACCGCGCGCACTTGCGCCGCCTCATGCACGAGATCGTGCAGCGCGTGCTCGATCCGAACGGCATCCATGCGCCGCCGGACGCTGGCACACAGGCAGACGAACTCACGGCGTTCGTGACAGCCGAGCGCGAGCGTTTCCTCTGTCTTGGTGGCGCGGAGTGCCTCTTGAGGGTGATGCACGCCATCCGCCAAGCCGAGTTCGCCGCCGCCAAGGGCTCGACGACTGTGACGCCATCGACCATGCATCGCGGCAACATTGGCGATCGCAACGATGTGCGGTCGCTGTGGGAAACGCCGGTGTATCGCCCAGAAGACGCGGTGAAGAACCGACAGGAAGCAGGCACTCGCAAGGCCATTTTGAACGACGCCATGGTACGATTGTGACTCTCTTGCTGGATGACTGCAAGCGCATATGGACTCACTGCTGCGAATCATTGGCTTTCTATAGGGCATTCTGCGCGAGTTGTGCTACTTCTCGTTGAACCTGGCCAAGCAGCTGTGTGACAAGGACGGCCTGATCGTCTACCTGTTTCAGTTGATGGAGGAAACCAAGTTTTTCGACAACGCCGCTGGGCTGGTGGAGGAGATCCTGGCTGTGCGCGAAGAATCCTTCGACCTCAGCACAATCCGTTTGTAAATGTTGTGAGTATCGCGATACCGACACTGAGCTCACCGACTTCGTTTTGGTTTATAGCCCGCCTACACACGATCATGCAATCGTTTTCATCACGCCAGCTTGCGTTCTTCTGCCGTGTGTTGGCGTTGGTGATCTTTGAACCAGAGGACCGGCGTCTGCTCGAGAACTCAAGTACGTATGATTGTAAGCGATGCGGAGCTCACCACTAGCTCCTGACCATCGTCGTGTACATCCAGAGGTGATCAAGTCTCTTGAGCTGCTGAAACTTCGACGAGATCGGATGATGCGCGCAGACAACATTGTTGACCGCAATCACGCGGTGGTGTTCAATTCGCCTCTGATTCTCCAGCGATTGCTCACCGTGCTCCAAGTTCAGAATTTCTACTTCGCTTTGAACCCGGTGTATGAACCGTTCTCGACCGAGCTCGCGACTTCAGCTGAGTTCGCGATGCTGCTGAACCAGACGAACGAGCGCAGCGACTGGGAACCCATCGAAAGGCTGCTCAACCACCCGAACCTCTCGACCAATGGCAATCTGAGCATCTTCAGCCACACACGGTCGTCCGCCCGCGGTGGTGCCAATCCAATGGACAATGACCACGGGCACGGGCACGATCATGGCCATGACCACCATCACAGCCACCACCACCCGTTCTCGCTTGAGACTGCGATCTTGCGGGATCTGATCTTCCGCAGTCGTACGACCGATCGTCGTGCGCGCGAAGACGTTGAAGCGCAAGTGGTGATGAAATCGATCGTGCTGGCTCCGTATCGTGTCGAGGTGTTGTTTGTCCTCTGTACATTGCTGAATGGAAAGCGAAAGATCGACTTCCAGGACCGACTGGCTGAGATGGGACTGGTGAAGACGCTGAACCTGATGTTCGACAAGTTCAAGTGGGAGCAGACCAACCCGTCGTTGAGTGCACCTCCACATGGACCAGGTTGTGGCTGCAGTTTGGATGCGTCGCTCAAGATCCAATTTCTCCGGCTGATTCACAACTTCTGCGATCGAGACTACAAGGACAACACGAGCAAGTTGCTGTTGCTGAGTGAGCACGAGATGGAGCTGCTCAAGCGGTCAGACCTCGGTCCCGTTGATATCAATGATCCAAATCGTGGTTTGTTGTGCAAAATCATCAAGACACTCATCGAGCAACCAGCAGATTCGATCTTTCGGTTCTGGTTGTCATCGTGTGTCGAAGCGTTCCTGCGTCGGGCCGCCCCAGAGGAACAACTGTTCGTTGCCAGGACTCCACTGCTGAAGGCAATCATTGATGAGATCCTGAACGGTGGTCGATATCGCTCCCAGGGCAGTTTCCAGTCTTCGTTCGATTTGCTCGGAGAAATGACCAAGGGCAATTGGCGGACATTGCAGCTCTTCCATGGATTGTTGGACAACTCCCAGTTCGCGAGCTTCATGGGTACGTGCTTGATATATCCTTATCGATCCGAATGCTTCGAGGTGTTCTGACTGTTATGTGGTGAATACAGAGGTTGTGATCAAGAATCTGGTCGACTCGAATGTGTTCATCCGATCAATGCTGCTCTCTCTCGAACGGTTTTCGAAGCTGCCCAACGTTGGCACTTTCGGTATTGCTGAGGACGGAGAGATCGACCGCATGAGCGAGTTCTTGACGGTCAACATCGTCCGGTTGCTGCGTGACCTCATGACGATCGTGACGCTCGATGACGTCAATCACGAGAACATCTGCTGCCTGAACACGGCGATTGTGATCCTGATATTCCAGAACCGGCGGCATCGCCTTGGCGCGATCCTTGACGCACTGCGTGTGCACGAAGGATCAGCAGACCAACAGGGTTCAATCTGCGGCAACTTCCGCGAGTTGTTGTGGTTCTGGATCCACTATTACACGCCGCGTGGGCGCGATCGCCTCAGTCTCGAGCACTCCAGCGACGTCAAGTTCGAGGAATGGCGCCACGTGGTGACGCTGTTGTGCGCAGACGACGGGTCTGAAACAGCGCTGCTGCCCGCGCCAATGCGGCTGCCGCCGTCGCCGTACGCCCAGCTGTACAGCATTACGAGTGCCTTGGCGCGTTCGAGATAGCTGCTGGTAGTTCTTTTGTAGGTTTGTCCTTGCTTTGTAAGTTACGCTCGGCCGTCTAGCTAATGGACCTCTGCTGCAATGCCCACGCTTCACTGACGCGAGATGCGTTCATCAATCCATTGTGCTGGCAACGCCATGCGATCGGACAGGACGTCGCTAGGAATAGGAACACATGACCTGAACCGACCAGGTGCTTCGCATGTGTCAGAGGAAGCTGTGCTTGGCGTCACTCGCTGGTGCTGGTTCCAGCGCAACCCGAGCACACGGCGAGGCGCTCTGGTGACGCGCATGCAGCGTCATGCGTACGCCAGCGAGCCTGAACGACCGCCAACGCTGCCGCGATGGTCCGTTTGTCTCTGTTAGTATGGGAATCTGTGTATCAGCGAGATGATGACGTTGCCTCAATGTTGTCTGCAGAGTTGACGCAGTTCGACTGCATGATGGGTCTGTCGCTGAGGCCTCTGACCCAGGCAGCGCAGGATCCACAAAGCCAAGCAGGTACGACGGCGTCACGTCGATGGGAGATCATGCAGAGCTTTGATTGATGCGATTTTGGCTTGTGTAGACACGAACGACGACGAGAAACTGCGCCGCACGGCCTTCGGAGCTCCTGTGGAGCTGCCTCCTGACTTTGTGGGCCCCATCAGTCCCAAGCCGCGCGACAAATGCAAGGACAAGAAACAGCACCATCCACGTGGCAACGGCAGCAGCAGCAGCAGCAGCAGTGGCAATAGCAATGGCAATGGACACCACACTCCAGCACCAAGCGACCAGAAGCGTCGCATGGTGCGCCGGACGCCGCGGACGTGCGAGCCCAGGCCCAAGAAAGAGCCCGTGGACTTCATCTACGACGTGGACGTGCGTCGACAACTGGCGCAGCAAATGGAGACAGATCGCATTCAACTGTTGAAGCAAGCCAACGACAAGGAAGCACGCCTGCGTGCCGCGCAACTGTGGCTGGTGGAGGGCAAGAGCAAATAACACGACGTCGCTGCTCGCCTCTCACGGGCATCCGTCATGGTGTTGCGCTGTCCCGCTACGAGCCGACTGAGCGGTGGAGAGGAGAGGGAGACGAAGACGCCGCTGCTGCCATTTCGATATTCTGAACTGTGCTGGAGCCAACGCTGCTCACCTATGCCGTTCTCAGCGGCGGCGCGACGAGGATGACGACGTCGCCGCGCACGAAGAGCATCTCGATCTTGCGCGTGGACTGCTTGATGATCTCTTCGTACGTCTCTTCGTCCACTTCCTGGATCGTGATGGTCTCTTCCACGTCGCTGAGCACCATGTTCAAGTGCTGATCGTACGCCTGCAGCACGCCACGCAGCTCGCGATCCCCGCGACACTTGACTTGGATCTTCTCGCCGATACTCAGCTTGATCAGGTCCAACGGCTCATCGATCGACGCCATCCTGTCCTGGGCACGTGCTTGCTCGCTTGCTTGGGCTGTGTCTGGTTGTGTGGCACTCCCCGCTGGTTCTTGTTGAGAGAGATTTCCAACCAGCACCCGAATCTCCCTTTACAAGAACTACTAAGCTAGATGTTCGCTTAGAAAGATCTGGAGTTATAAAGTTCCTTTATAAGAACCGTCCAGGGGTGACGTTGAAGCGACGTCGGAAAGGACACCATCACGAGCATCAGCACCAAAGACAGACAGAGCCGACAGAGCCACGAGAGAGCGGAGGAGGAGATATGGCGCTGCGGAAGGAGCGATTTCGGGGGGAAATCAACGTGCGGCCGTCGGCATTCGACAAGATGCTGGCCGAAGTGGTGATGATGGACGAGGAGCGAGGCGTGGAACGGACTCAGCAGGAGGCGGAGGCGGCTTCACCGAAGACTGCGCGGCGTCACATGGGCGACGATGGCGACGGCAAACGCAGCAAAGCGATGGACAAAGACCACAGCCATGGGCAGTACAAGAATGGACGCAATGGCGCTGGTGATGGGGAGTCGGAGCGAGTGGAGTCGCGGGAGGATGCGGATGCCAAACGTGGAGACAGCGGAAGAGCATTGCGGAGGGCTCGATCGATGCCAGCGACTCGGCGGTCACGAAACAGCAGCAAGAGCCCTAATTCCGACGGGGAAGACCACGCGGATGAGGACTCGGACGAATCCGATTCGGATTCAGAAGGTGTGGAGTGACTTGTTAGTTTGTGGGTGATGGTAGTGCGCTTTTAGTGATCGTGTGTGGTGCTTCTGTTCTAGCTGCTGTCAAGCACGTGGTGCTGGACGAGTTCGCAGCTCCTGCTATACGCGCTGGTGTGACTTCTGCCTCAGAGTATCGAGTGGGGATCAACGCGCAGAAGATGTTCCTCACGCGTGCCCCCAAGAACGGAGCTCAAGCCATCAGAGTACGATATCTTCAACGCGACGCATTTGCTTGGACTTGTGAGGTGCTAATGTTTCGCTTTGTTATGTGATGTAGTGCTACGTTGAGCGCGATCGCCACGGATTGAATCGGTTGCACCCAGTGTTTCGTTTGTTTCTTGAAGACGGGAAGCAGTTCTTGCTGTGCGCCCAACGGAGAGCTGGTAGCAAGACAGCGAATTATTTGCTGACGATGGAACGCAACCCAACAGACCGTCGAAGTGCGTTGATCGTCGGCAAGCTTCGTGGTAATTGGGTGAGTAAAGCGTCGGTTAATGTTTCTGCGCTAGAAGCGCCATCTGACGCTCGCTATGGCAGTCTGGCTCTGAGTACTTCATTTTTGACGATGGGCTCAGTCACTCCAAGACTGCGATTGATAGCAACGTGCGCTCAATTCTCGGTGTTATTGAGTTCGCATACGACGAGATGGGCCCTGGGAAACTGAACGTGCGAATCCCCACTGTGCAAGAAGGTGGCGCTGGGTCCAAATGGAAGGACCCCGACCTTGAACGAGGTGGACCACAAGCCCGTAAAGTGCTGAACGACCACATCAGATCCAACTCGCTGTTCCTGCGCAATAAGCGTCCACAGTTCGATGCCAAATCTGGCGGTCATGTCCTCGATTTCCAGGGGCGTGTCACAATGGCATCCATCAAAAATTTTCAGATCCAGTGTGATGTAAGAACTCGCCTGGTGGGTTCCATGTCGTTACCGTTGTCTCACCAAGAGAGCGTGTTTTCAGGATCTCGGTGACAGCACGATACTACAGTTTGGGAGAGTGTCTTGCCAGCCACCTGGCCCGCGAACGCAGTGCAGTTGCCACAAGAACCTGTTTATCATGGATGTCAAGGTACAACGCCTACAATATTACCTACCACTGCGAGCTCGCTGACAAATGCGTGTGTGCTTGATTGAAGTATCCTCTCAGTCCACTCCAGGCATTCGCAGTATGTCTGTCCACGCTCGATAGTAAGGTTGCGGACTTGAAGCTGTACGACAACGTCGCGAGGCTCGTGAAGAAGAAAGGAGCCTAGTTCCCTCAATCCTGCAACCAATCACTATTTATTATCCCCCTCGGATTGGTTTGCTGTATCGTGCGCATTACGTCGCAAATCTATAGGCACAGGTGAGTATGCTCTCTATCTTCGCCGATTGTTGTTGTAGTTGCCTCCACCGCCCTGCTGCCTTCGGCCGTTCTGTGAACGATAGCTCGGCAATGCCGCATCGAGACGTGGTTTGCTGGCTTGTGCTCCACTGCGTCGCCCTCCCTGATAACTTCGTCCAGGCACATAGTACTGCTGCTCATCCTCGCTGTCGCTGGCATCCACGTACCGCACCGTACGTGAAGACCTCGAAGGCACCACCTCGTAGCTGTCGTCGTCGTCCATGTCGCGACCACGCTTCCGGCCACTCATTCGACCATTCCTGCCCTTGCCACCAGTGCAGTCATTCGAAAAATGCCCGTATTCACCACAGCGGAAGCAGGAGTTGTTCATATAGCCATTGCGGCTCGGGCACTCGGCCGCGATGTGGCCGGTCGTGTAGCACACGAAGCACTTCTGCGACGATCGGAATTGACGGCCACCAATGGCGTTGCCAGGGTCCACGTAGTCCGGGCATTCGCTGATGGTGTGGTTGCGACCGCAGTTGGCACAGTACACGCGCCGATCAGCTGGTGGCGGGATTGGAACACAGTGCAAGTGCCCAGCTTTCAGGCACACCATACACGTGACGTCGCGGAAGCTCGCATCAGCGTCGTCGCAATGGGCGTCGTCATGGTTGCCACGTCCACAGATGCCACAGTGCTGACGGCGCACCTTCTTGCTCGTACAATCCTAATCATCATTATGCGTTCATCAGCACACGAAGCACACGCCAATAATCATCTCACGCACCCTCGAGTCATGTCCGACTTGAAGACATTGATAGCACGGCATGTGCGGGCACGAGAAGGCCATGTGGCCGCGGAGACCACAGTAGTAGCACGGCTTGAGCACCTACAACGAAGACGATCAGCCATGCGTTCGCAAACCACCGTCGCAGACACCAAATAGACCTCACCTTATCGTTCATGCACAGACTCGACATGTGGCCAACCTGACCGCAGTTGAAGCACTTGGTCGCCAGGTCCGTGACGAAATAGCGGTTCTCTTTTCTCCATCGGAACGCAGTCGCAGCATTGGCGTCGGCCTCCTTCGTCGATGTCTCCGCAGCAGCAGCAGCCGCCGGTTCATCATTATCCGCCTCATCGTCACTGCCAAGACGGACGTGAACGCCACGGGGAGTGGCTTCAACGCGGCGCGCCTTCTTGCCCTTCTTGGCCGTCAGCTCGACATCGTCCGTCGAGAAGAGCGGCGCGCCGACCTGCAGCACGGGCTCCGCTTCGTCCTCGCTGGATGACATGTCGTCCTCCGTCAGCTGCTTCTTCACGTCCACATCACCAGCCTTGCCGCGATAGCGCGAGCCAAAGTCGCTTAGAATGAAGTCGTTGAGCGGCTCAATGGGCAGCTCCACCATCTCGGGCACGACGCGGTCCTTGCGCGACACGAGGAAGCGCGACTTGGCCCACGACGACAGCTTCGCCGCCGCCAGCGGCTTCGGCTGCTCGTCGCCGGTCTCGTCCGTGGCCGTGTCGTCGGCCGACTCGGTGTTCTCCCCCTCGCTGGCTGCGCCATCGTCCGTCGCGTCCACGACTGCATTGGGCGTCGCTGTCGTCGTCATCTGCGTCTCTGCGGCATCGGCGTCGCGTGGTTTGGGCATCGCATCGGCGGTGCGGCCGTGTGCGCGCGGATCCGACGGATCCATCACGTGCAACTCCTCGTCCGTGTCGCTCACGCTGTTGACGGACACGTCGCTCATATCGTCCAGCGCCGGCACGACCGTCCTGCTGGCCGTCACATCGGCCCGTGTCCGCGCCATCGCGTCCAGCAGCTCACCAACCTGCGTCTGCCCCAACGGCTTCCACCAGGCACCAACCACCGTCCTATCGCCCCTCTTCAAACCGATGCGATGCATAAATATAACATACCAATTCATATCGTACAGTGTGCGCGGAAATACATTTTTTTCTCCTGGACCACGATGTGTGCCGGGTGATCCATCCTCTGCACAAAGTGTTGTCTGCGCAAATGTGACGCTGTCAAGCAAAACAGCAAAGCGCTTGGCAGACATCGTTGTCGCACCCGCCTGAGAAAAGCCACGCCAGGTGCAAGTGTCGATGGAGTCCCTGCGGGCTCCGCGGATGGCTCGACGGAACCAGCTCCGTAAGACCCAGCAGGACACCAGACGTGGGCTTTGTTAGCACACATACACAGATGGACGGATGAGTGCTGACGTGAAAGCAAGCGCGATGTGCGAAAGGAGCTCGGAAGATTGATGCGAAAGAGCTTCCTCAACCACGCCCATCAGTGCTCCTCAAGCGTCACCAACGCTCAAAATGTTGCAGTGTCAGCACGACATACCAGTCGCACCACCCAAAGAGTCCAGCACCGTGCAGTTGCATGGACTCGACGAACATCAAGCGCATTCCCAAATGCACAACCAGCGAGTCCAATCAGGCATTCGTCCGCGTTCCCAGATTGCGTCGTCAGCCCATACTGTACATCTTCAACCGACGCATATTTAAGCCAATGAGCAGCCGAGTTGCTAGATTCAACCAATCATCATGGCTGGTAGCCGCCTGTCACACTCGATGAGGCACCGCGCGCATGCGTTGTGGGAGGGTGCCCGCCTTTCCCAACTGGCTGGACGGAACACCACGATGGGGACACCACGTGACCACGCGGCGTCGCGATGGCCGTTCACGCGTTCATGCGCTGTTGACGCCGAACGTTCGACACCCAGATCTATGGGGCTGGATTCAATCTTTGGGGCCGTCACGCGGCGCCAGCTGGTAGATCGGCACCATCAGCAATGCACTGACCGCCGTGCCCAGTGACCTCCAGTGCCAGCTGGTGCGCTGGCGCCATGCGCTGCCAGACATAAGCGAGCCGCAGCTCCTGCTGTTGAGATTGCCGCCAGGTGTTGCCGATCATCCGTGCGTGACTTCCTCGTGCCACTTGGGCCACCACCTGCGGAGAGCGGGGTGGATTCTCCGGTTTGCCACAGCGCCAGCTGGGTTGCTGTGGGCCAGGAGTGAGCGGGTCGTAAAGGCCGAACGGCAGAAAGCGCTCGTTGCGTTGGTGCGACGTTGTTCCTGCTGTTAATGGGCGCTGCCGTGCTCTCTGGCGCTCCGAGACTGGCCAGCTCCGCCTGCGTCAGTCAACTCAGTCTGCAAATTCCCCGGTAGAGACAACATCAACTCGAGTCCACGCGCGGTTGCAATCGAACAACCCCTGGTCTCTCCTGTCCTCTACCTTCTCCTATCGTCTGGCTGAGTTCTCCAGTCAGTCGTCTATCTCCTTCATCCCCCGAACGCCCCTCCCTCCCGACCCAATTCAGTCCGTCGCCTTCCCAGCACCATGAAGTTGTTCACGTCGTTCATCTGTCTCGCCGTGCTCTGTGCAGCGCAAGTCAATGCGATTGATTTCAACACATACCAAGGCAAGCCTGTTGAAGGCGCACCGAATGCTAAGCAGGTGACGCCAAGCGCCGGTGGCAATGGCGGTGGCGACTACAACACGCTGACGCCAGCGCCAGCGACCACGATGCCAGCAGGCAAGGGCGGCAACGGCGGCCAGAACCCAACCCCAGCGGGCAAGGACACGCCGAAACCATCGCAATCGCCATCGGGTGGAAATGGCACGCCAGCACCATCACCAAGCAGCTCCCCAAGCGGCAACGTGCCATCACCCTCACCATACGGCCCCAACGGCAAGGATGGCAAGGACATGGATGGCAAGGGCGGCAACGGTGACGCCAAGCCACCAGCTCCAGGTGGCAAGGATGGCAAGGACAAGGATGGCAAGGGCGGCAACGGTGACGCCA
>NSDO01000144.1:123147-136205 GCA_002286825.1 Lagenidium giganteum
GGCAAGCCAGCTCCAGGTCCTAACCCAGCTCCAGGTCCTAACCCAGCACCAGGTCCTAACCCAGCACCAGGTCCTAACCCAGCTCCAGGTCCTAACCCAGCTCCAGGTCCTAACCCAGCTCCAGGTCCTAAGCCAGGTCCAGGTCCTAAGCCAGGTCCAGGTCCTAAACCAGGCGACGATGACTGTGACTCGTTCGACATGCGCGATGACGACTGTGACTCGTTCGACATGCGCGATGACGACTGCGACTCGTTCGATATGCGTGACGACTCGTGCGATTCGCTCGACATGAAGGACAACACCAAGACCCCAACGGTGTCTCCTGCTGCGTCGTCGACGCCAAAGCCACCAGCGCCTAACGGCCAAACGCCAACGCCTGCTCTAACGCCAGCCAAGAGCAGCGCATCGCCATCGAACGCTCTATACGGCCCATCGCCTGCGCCAAGCGGAGCCAACAACGGCGGCAAGGATGGCAAGGATGGCAAGGGCGGCAATGATGGCAAGGATGGCAAGGATGGCAAGGGCGGCAAGGGCGGCAAGGACGGACCTGCTGGTGAAGCCGATGCGGGCAACAAGGGCAAGGACGGTCGCCAGTACAGCAACGGCTACGATGTCAACTCGGTGTCGTTCAAGAGCGAGGGTGAGGCGGCTGCTGGCGGCGCTGGCGCTGCTGTGCCAATCGCTGCTGCTGCCTGCGCGCTGGTCGTTGTCGGCATCATGGCTGCTGTGATGGTCAAGCGACGATCGAACAAGAAGAAGGAAGCAGCGGACAACGCCATCTTCACGGTCGACCAGAACTCGGCCTTGTAAACTATTCCCTGGCTGTCTGTCTCTCTGTCTCTCTCTTCTCGTGGCCGATGTTGCGCCCATCGAACGGATGAAAAGTGTTTTCTCCCGCGCAAGTTTGGCCACAAGCGTCGTGCGTGCGTGCGCTCTCAACCAGACGACTTGTCCTCTGTAACTGCGAGGACGCTGCCCCTTGGTCTGTAGGCGCCTCGCCGGCGCGATAAAGATTGATGTCTTCTTATTTTCTATCGGTACATAGACTTTTTTCTTTCGTTTACTCATTGCCTTCTCTCGATTTGAGACCATCGGTCTCAGTCTTTTCGTCCCTTTCAGGCCTGCTGTGTGTTGTGTCTTCTCACCTGAACGGATCCTTCTTCAATTCGATTCAAGGTGTCCAAGGGAAACATCAGCATTGGTGCTGCACCAGAATGCTGTGATACTGTAGTGGAATAGACAATGACCTGGCTGGGGATCTTGGCAAACGTCTTGCAGGAGATCACAAAGCACTGGAAGCAGGACGCGTTGTGATATTTCTCTTCGGCAGTGCGTGTGAAGTAGCAGGCGATGAAGAGCGTGAACAACCGGACGTAGAGGTAGAGCTGCGCGATGGCGCGAAGCGGGGCGACGATACCAATTCACGACGTCTGAGGCGACGATAGCGCCTTCGTTGCGGTAGTCTTCGATGTACACAGTCTTGCATTGCTCTGGACGATATACAGACGCTGCGAGCACCGGTGTCGAACAGGAGGCGAGTCGACCTTTGCACACCTGCACGTCTTCGTCACTCGTTATGATCGTCAAGTCGATCTCCAAGTCCCGATACAGCGCCTGGAGCTCGCGGTAGCGACGCAGCATGTTGAACTGGCACGCTGGGTCGTCGGTATGGCACGAGTACTTAAAGCTGCCCCACATGTCGTCGCAGAAGTTGGGCGGACGCGTGGGTGGCTGCAGAGATGTAGCGTGACATTGCCGAGCGCCGCTGGCGGATGGTAGACGGCCGGATGGTAGACGGCCTGGTGCGTGCGCCAGAACGGCACAACGGAAAGGGCTGGCACGAGGTAGTGGTGCAGGCGGTCGAAGCATGAGTTAGCGGAGCGAATGGTGACGGTGATGGGGTCATTATGCCTGTACTCAGCGGGGCGTCGTGTCGCCGTGTGGTTGGCGATGCCGTCGACCGGATAGGCCCACGGACCGTAGTACTGCAGCACATCAGGCTCCAGCATCGGCTACTTGGCTAGCGAACGCACACCCAGCCCCGTGCGCGGAACAGCGGTGCGGAGAAGCAAGTACGAGCATAGCGAGCTCATGAACCGAATCCACGAGAACAGCATATGCGTATCCAGAACGCCGGAGCGGGCTCCGCGGAGCCGTTTGAGTGTGTTGGCGTGGCTCTCTTCGACCGTGAGCGCCGGTGTCTTGATCGCTCTGGTGTTGTTGCTTGGCGCCGAAGCGAACGAAAGCCAACTCGGATCGCCGGACGCAAGACTGCCATCCGAAGAGCAGCGATGGCGAAGGTGGCTTCTCCACTATGCTGCCGTCCATGCGTCGGCTGAAGGTAGGATCCGTTTTCCTAGTGGAAATGTGAGGCGCCTGGGTAGTGAATCGCAGCATCGCACACTAGGCTATGCAGCCGGTAGCAATGCGCCGTGACTTTAATGACTGCGAACAGAACTGTGTACGCGCATGGCATTTATGAGAGATTCACATGCCATTTCACACACCGACCTCTCGACTCCATCGAACGTCGAAAGCGCCGTGTGGCAACTTGTCTTCCACTAGCGAAGGTCTCGCATGTGTTGCCCAATAAATATTGCCCACTACCTGGTACGGTTGTCCAGTTAATCTCTCTAAGCCGTGTGGATCTGTGTTTGATTCGAATTAGACGACGTCCCAAGTCGACGATACAGCAACCCATAGGGCACCAACAAGCACCAATGGTGAGACTGGAGAGTAGATCATTGACGGAGCAGCTGGCAGAACAGCGCAGACCCATTAGCAGTGACAGCAGCAGCAATAGCAGCAACAACAACCGCAGCAGGAGAACTGTCAGCACCCACAACAATGCCAATACGCACACTGATTCACTGGTCTGCACGTACCACTTTTGCCGCCTTGGGCCCACAGCTCAAACTCGCGAATGCCGTAGATGACGCGCTCGCGCGACGGCTGTGCGTCTGGGAAGGTCGCGGGTGTGGCAACCGAGCCGTCGGCTGCGCAGCTCCATGTATCACGACATTGGTTGGGTTCGTTGATCTCGAGGCGGAAGTAGCGATAGCGCGGATCCACCTTGCTCAGGCTGTCGGTGATGACGTCCTCGCGATCGTAGACCATGGGCATGTCGCTGAGCACGGCGACAGTGAGGAATTTCTCGCCTTTCAGCGACACGCGCAGGCGATACGTGGACGGCGCGAGGAAGCCGTCCCAGCGCACGACCACGCGCAGCAGGTGCGCCGGCGCCGCAGAGAGATTGACTTGCCAGAACGGTGGATTGAGTTCGTCGCCGACGTCCTCACCGCTTGACCACCAACTGCTCTCGTCCACAAAGCCGTCGATGGCGTTGTTGGGGACGTACTTGGTGTCGTACAGCACGTTGGGCGTGTAGTTGTAGTAGCTGCTGGCGTGCGCTTGTTCTCCTGTCGCCACGTTCACTTCGATACCAGGAAAGCTCGTGCCAGCACGCACCGCTGTCGGCGTTTGCAGCAATAGCAACCACAACAACACTAGCGACATGGCTCGAGACAGCCCAAGCGATGGGCGTGGAATCGTCGGCATTCTTCATGCAGTCCCTCGACGTGTCCCTTCGACCGTGTTAACGGCGTCTCTGCTTCCACGCAACTTATTAACACGCTCCACCTCACTCCTGGAAATAGCGGACGACGAGGCGCGTGTGCGTGCATGTGCGGCGACGGCGCTAGCGGTTGATCAAGCAAACACAGGCAGCTGCTGTCTCTGTCTGTGTGGCTAAGCCAGTCGGCGAGCCATCGGGGCCACGAGCGCGCGCGGCCATGGCGTCGACGTCGGCCTCCGGCTCGGCCTCGGCTGCAGGCGACCTGCACCTGAAGATGAGCAAGAAGATAGCACAGCTGACCAAGGTCATCTTCCACCTCAACACGCGCAACGAAGACTTCCAGCTCGAGTTCGCGTACCTCAAGCAGACGCAAGCGCAGGAGCTGGCCGCCATGGCGCATGACGCCGCGACCAAGGTGAGGTCGGTGCAGGATCAGCTGAGCAAGGAGACGGCGGCGCGCGTGACGAGCGAGCAGCGTGCAGCCAAGGACAAGCAGCAGCATGCAAAGGAGATGGCGACGTTCCAGCACAAGGCGCTGGCCAAGCAAACCGCACAGGAGGAAGAGTTTCAGCGCCACGTTGCGAGCTTGGAGGCGCAGTTGACGCAGACCAAACAGGCGTTCAGCGACCGCGTGCAGCAGCTCACGCAGCTGGTCGAGGCTCAAGCGCAGCGCGCGCAGGCCAATGCGTCTGCGAGCGCCGCCGCCGTGCACGAGGCGTCTACGCAGCGTCTTGAAGAGCTGCGGAAGCAGCACGCGAAAGAAGTGGCCGACTTGGTAACCATGGCCAACGCCAAGTACAACACGATGCTGGCCGACCAACTGCGCGAGCAGGACTCGTTGAGAGAAGCGTTAGCGCAAAGGCAGAGCGAGCATGCGCAGTATCGCGCCGAGCAGGAGCGCGACTTGCGAGCACGGCTCAGTGCGCAGGAAGCGAGTGCCAAGCAGTTGCTGGACGAAACCAAGAGCCAACTGGTGGGCAAGATGGAGCGCCTGCTACGCGACGCCGAGCAGTTGCGGACCCAGGAGGCGCAGCTACGTCAGGACAAAGAGCAGCTACAGGCGAAGCAAAGTGCGAGCGAACGACAGATCCAGGCGCTGCAGCTACAGGTGACTCAGGCGCGTCAAGAGAGCCAAAGCGTGCGGAAGGACGCAGACGCGGGCATCCTACAGGTGCAGCAAGCATTGACGCTTGCGAACCAGAAGGTGACGGAGCTCGCGCAGGAGCTGGACGCCAACAAAGCGCTGCTCCAGGCCAAGGACCAGGCTGTTCGACAGGCGCAAAAGCAGATCGAGGCACTGCAAGGAGAGCTGGCGGCAGCGCAGGCAAAGATGGACGAAAGCAACGTGCAGTGGCAACAACAGCTCCAGAGCAAGGAGAACAAAATGACGCAGCTCCAAGCCGAGCTAATGCTGGCCAGACAACAGACGACGCAGACGGAGAGCACATTGCACAAGCAGCTGCAGCGACTGGAGACGCTGGTTGCGACCAAGGAACAGGAGCTGCTGGACCTGCAGCAAAAGCTGGCTGCGACGGACCTTGCACGGGCACAAGCTGTCAAGGACAAGGATAAACTGAACCATGACATGAAACAACGCACACAAGAGCTGGAACAAGCGCTCACCGAGCTCAAACAACAGCACGCAAAGACTTTGCAGGACCTGCAGGAGAACCATGTCAAGGCCATAGAGGCGTTGAAGACATCGCACGCCCAGCAACTGGCTGAGCTTGCGCGACAAGCGCAACAGCATTCGTCAGCGTCGATCGAGAAAATGCTGACTCTGGCCCGTGCAGAGCACCAGAGTGCACTGACCAAGCAACAAACAGAATTCGAAGCGCAACTTGAGAGCGTCAAGCGCGCGGCGCAGGACGAACTAACGCAACAGAGCAAACAATCTCAAGCAGTGATGAGTCAAAAAGACAGCGAACGCGCGGTTTTCGAGAAGAAAATCCGCGATCTGGAAATCCAGATCCAGAAGCTCACCGAACAACTCCAGGCGGCCCAACGAACCCAGGATAGCGCCGTGAAGGCAGCACAACAGGCACAGAAGGCACAGGATGAGCAGCACGAGAAGAAATACAAAGAGTTGCAGGCTATGAAGGACGCTGCACTGACACGTGCGTCTGCTGACAAAGAGAAGCTGGTCAAGGAGCACCTGGACAAAGTCAAAGCGTTGGTGCTCGAGCACGAGCGCCACGTCAGCACTTTACGAAGTGAGTGGGAACGCGAGCAGTCAGAGCAGCTGTCGTCCGTCCAGTCGACACTCACGGCAACGTACGAAGCGCAGATGAGAGAGTGGGCTGATCGGTATGCTGCAGCGGAAGAGGCTGCGTCGCTTGCAAAGGCCGAAGCTGGTGAGAACGCGCGCGCTGCAAGCGAAAACGCCCAACAGCAGCATGAAGAGCTGCTTGGACGGCTGTTTGATCTCGAGGAACGATCGAGACAACAGCGATCCGAGAGTGAGCAGTCCCAACAAGCAGAATTGGACGCATTGCGTGCCACGCACGCCAACGAGCTGCAGGTGCTGGCACAGCGAGCAGAGGAGCACCTTGTAGCGCTTCAGCGCAAAGAGCAAGAGCGCCTGGACACCGTGACCAAGCAGTTGCTCTGGGAACACGAGCAGCAACATGTAGCGCAGGCTCGAGATCACGCGGCCGCACTGCAAGCACAACAAGAAGCCCTTGATGGACGTTGCGCTCGTGAATTGCTTGCTGCACAGGCCGAGATGACGCAGCGACTGCGAGAGCTTCGTACCAGCAAGGATAATGAGAACGCTCAGGCGTTGCAGGCCGCACAAACGCAGCACGACAGTCGCTACGCGCTGTTGCAGCAGCAGTACGACACGATACTAGCAGCACTGACGCTTAAAACTAGCGAACACGCAGCGAGCGCCAATGACGTCGAGCGATTGAGTGCACTGCTGGACGCGCGTACACGAGAGATGCTGGAACGGGTGACATCCCTTGAGCGTACACATCGAGAGGACGTCGATACGCTGAAACAAGCCGCCAAACAGGATCTAGATCGACTGCTGGAAGAGAACTTGGCTGAAACCAAGCAGCTGAGCGACCACTTCGAGACCACGCGGCAACTCATGGTCGACCAAGTTACGGCGCTCAAGCGCACAGTGGGGGAGTGGGAAGTCAAGTACGCACAGCGCGACAGCCGACCAGAAGATCTCGCTCGCATCGCCGATCTGGAGCGACTGGTGCTGGAGAAGGAAGCATTGGTGCGCCAGACGTTGGACGAGATGGCTTTCTTCAAGCGGGAGCTGCTCAACCGCGAGGAAATGTACAACAAGACGTTTGCGCGGACGCCCAACGTCGGTGTGCTGCAGGTGCTCAAGCCTCACGTGCAGCTACAGCACCAGATGCAGCTGCAATCGCAGGGCAGCTATCTCGGTGGGGTTGGAACTGGCGTCGGCGTTGGCGTTGCACCACAATCCAAACGCAAAACCAAGCCTGCAGGACCAGGAGGAGACGGTGGAGGTGGCCTGCAGCGCCGCAACAGCGAGCGCGCACCTGTTCCAGCTGCTCCCGGCACTAAGAAATCGCTGCCTCCGCTCACAACGGCAGGAGGCATCAGCAACCAGTTCGGTCTCAATTAACATGGTACCACCCAAAGGATGGCCTCCATGGCGACAGTGCGCGGTTTTTTTTCGTCTCAGTATGTGACTTTGCTGTGACACAGCGGATGCCTTTCGAGTTAGAATGAGGTTACGGACACTACAGACCTGGAGCCCACCTTTTCTAGGCAGGACATGAGGTAGTCAAGGCCGTGCTCGTTCTTGGTGGTCACCATGTCGTGCAATCTCGATATGTAATGCTCCATGCGCGCTTGCTGCCGTGCTTGCTGGTCCGCGGCGCGCACGCGCTGCTTCTTGACAAGCACACGGTAGAGGGCTTCATGTGGGTGTTCGCGCGACTCGGCGCCAGTGTGGATGTTGAGGAAGTAACGTTCGCCACTGACTGCATCCTGCTGTGGAATCCACGCTGCAGGCAGCCGGGCCTTGAGGACATTTACGTGCAGTTGCTGCTCGTAGCGCTCCCATTTGTGAGCCAAGCGAGCGCTGTCGCGCGCATGCTCGGTCATGGCGCGACTGCGTTCCCATGCGAGGTGGCAGCTCCACTGAGCGAGCTCAGCGTTGATGGGAGTGATCATCTGGTTCATTCAAATATCAGTGTGGCCCACCTTGTCGCGTCTTTAATACTCGGCACTCACCTGACTGAAGCGTTGTTGGAGCCGCCACTGGCGTTGGGCCTGGCGCTTGTCGATGGCGAGCTGCCGCCGTCGTTCATCCTGCAGTCGCCGCCGTGCTTTCCGTTGCCGATACCAACACTGGATCCTAAGTTATAGAGCAGTCGTGAGTGGCGCTAGCATGTTCAGCGCTCTCCCATTGCCACGGCGCTACTCACCCAACGGCAGCAGCGGTAGTCAACTCAGACACCAAACTATGGTGGACGTAAGTTGCAAACCCGCAGCGACGTGGATAGACCCATCTCCAGAAGCACGTGATGGCGATACGCTGCCCCTGATGCCGTTCGAGCAGTGCCCGGTGCTTGCGCTTCGAGCTCAAGTAGCGCTGGATCCGTTCTGGGAGACCGCGCTGCAAACTTACCCGTCAGTCCCAACAACCCTTGTAAGGTAGGAGCGTCATACATGGAGTTTGTTACCTGAAGGACACGCGTCGCATGCACGACTCGAGCGCGCAGGTGCATGGCAGTCACTAGCCGCTCCAAACGCCAGCGCTGCATTGCTCGGAACGCTCGCTGCACACGCCTGGCAGCGACAACCCGTGCGTGGCTGACGGCCAGCTGCTTCTCGGCTTTGCGAGCCTCGACTTCCCTTTGGTGCTCGAGATTGCGCCGGAACGCATCGCTGAGAGGAGCGGAGGCAACCTTTGCGTGGATTGGCGCAACACTAGCTGCTGCCACGACGTTTTCGTACAGCGTGAGCACTTGGGGGGCTGCTGAAGGCGGCGAGAACGCTGCTGCTTCTGTCACCACTGATTGGTCGGTTGGCTCGACGAAGAAGTCGAAATTCGTATCCACAGGCGCTTGAATCGCTTGTACAAGATGCTGAAGATGGACGCGTGAACGCTCGACGATGGTGAGTACGACAGCGCGTGGCTCGTCCTCATTGATGCGCTGTACCAGTCGATCCAGGTCTTGCGCTATGGCGAGATCGATGGAGAGACGCGGGAGCTTGGATAGGAGCTTGGGCTGCCGTGTGGCGGCGGTCTGCAGACTCTCCGCGCGGAGCAACACGTTGATTGATCGCCTGGGTTCCATGTTTAGGTCACTTGGAAGCAACGAACGCATGCAGCCACAGGCACTTACTTGAGGTGCTGCCGGAGGTGCATCATTCGACTGGAATCGCCACAGATTCCATCGGCGACGGACTTGAGCACCAGCGATTCCCTGTCTGCATCGTACGTCAGATGATTGTCAGGGAGTTAGCGCTGAACGCGGCGCCAACCGGGCACGCACCGACGCGCCACTCTTCCCGAAACTGGCACGTTCGGACCCATTGGCGGTCCTCGTGGCTTTCTTCTGGGCGATGGTGTCGCTTTTCGAGGCACTGCCGAAGCAGCGCGATGTCGTCTACGCGACTACGGTAGTGGCGCAGCAGCTCGTCGTACAGCAGCGTCTCCTTTGCCACGCACGAGTCTAATCCACCTGTGCCTGTGGGTGGAGACGCCGCCTGGTTGTCGGACTGCTGGGCCGCATACACACGCACACGTCTCGACTTGGTCAAAAACGACGTCGTTGACTCCGCCTGCGGCAACACTGGCCTCTTCGTTGGCGGCAGGCTCGACGCGTGAAGAGCAGGGCCGATAGCGCTTCTCGTCGAGCTCAATCTTGTCATTCGATGCCCTCGCTCCTCTGCAGCCGTTCTGAGCCGCCACAACTCGCCTCCGGAATAGCGTCCACCCTAGCGTTCTAATCATGTCCCATTGCGCCCACACCAGCGCAGAATCGACCCGCAACCACGTTCCTCCTCGGTCTAACAAAACAAAAAAATTGCGCGTGTCATAAGCAGACTCACCTGAGCGTGCCATCGTTCCAGCCGCACTTCACCACGCACATGTCGGCTACGACGATGGCTTCCATGTCCACGAGTGGGCGCGCACGAAATGTGCTGCCAACCAGTTGCCGACGCTTGCTCCCACCGCTTCTCAATGCCTTGCTCCTCCTCGCCTTCAGCCTTCTCGACGTCCGTGACATCTACTTCAAGACGGCCTGGGTCGGCCCATACGACACCTTTGCGCTCACAGCCACGGGCTATGCCAAGTTTGATCGCACACCTCTGGCACTCGCTCCTGTCGCCAGCAACACCACGCGACCAAGTGGATGGGGATCGTTTCTCTCTCAGTGTGCTGCTGTCCACACTGCACCAGGCTTCTTCCTCCACGCACTCGCCAACAACTGCACCCTCGGCGCCACCACCACCACCAACCCATGGAACACCAGGATCTCGACGCCACACATCGCTGCCCAGCTCGCGTTCGTCAGCAGCATGCGCGTCGACGCCATCGCATGGGCCTGTTGTATGATGCTGCACATCGACCAGCGACCGCCGCTGTGCCAGACACACATGGTTGCCGGCTTCCTGCAGCGATGTCGCATGGAGTACGTCACCGTCGCCATGGCCGATCAAGTGCCCGATGGCTCCACGGCCATGCACGAGCTGCTGGCCATGCTGCAGCTCATCAGTCGCAGCTCGCCCACGCACCAGATCACGTGCGTCGAAGGCTTCGAGTACTTTGGTCCGGGCGAGTACCACGCGCACATCTATGGCTGCGGCAGTCCCAATGTGTTGGAGAGCGTCTTCATCGGTCACCACGCGACGGGTGTGTCGACGTTGTTGCGGCCATTGGCGTGGCTCACGGTCGATCGACTGCATCTGATGGGCGTCGACTTCACGCTGCGGCAAAACGACATCAGCGTGTTCCACATGAGCGAGAAGATGGATGGTGACGTGACGATGGCGCACACGACACTGGTGAATTTCTCGTCATCTGGAAGCTTGTACGCGCTGATGGTCATCATCGATGTCGTGCTGGCGTGCATCCACGCCCGCAGTGCCATCGAGATCTTTCAAGCACTCATCCTCCCTGTGGTTCGATCCACGCAACTGAGCGCAGCGCGCACAGCCTTCGATGACGACTACACGTCCATCTTCTCGCGCTCGCTGTATCGCAGTGGGCCCATCGTCGCACTCGCTGTCACCACCCAGCTGCTGTCGTGGATCCTCGTGCTTGCCAATGCCGTCATCTGGACGTGGAGCGACGAAATGAACGGCAAGGTGCAGTCGCTCCTGTCGGCGCTGCGTTTCTGGATTTTCTTTCTCATTGCCTTCAATGCGCTGTGGAACGTGTTGGTGTTCTGGCGCGAACACTGGGCCTTTGCCATCGCTCGGCGCACGTTTGTGACCACCCTGCAGCTCATCGCTGTCGGCGCGCTGGTCGCGTACATGCGTCGGAACGAGATCTTCATCGTCGGCAGCAACAAGTACGCTGTGGAGCACCAGCGCACACTTGATGTTGTCACATTTGTCGACCACCTGGCCTTCGGCAACGCGTACAATGCAGAGCACGATTTTTTGTTGTCGACGCCTCTGGGAGTGCTGTGGACGGTGTACGAGCCGTTTTGGAGCACGGTGGCGTGGAGCATCGTGGCGCTTCTCGTGCTCTTGGTTGCCAAAGGCATTTGGTTCCACGTGCATGAGCGGCGATGGGTGGCACCTGTGCGGTCGCTTGGTTCTCATGCATACAGTCGGCTCCCGGCAGAGGAGATGCTGAACATTCCGATCCGAGCCAAGAGCATTGTGCGGAGCTCGCTCAACATCGACGCCATTGGTGCACCGCTGCTTTTCGACTATGGCATCGTCTTGCGAGGCAATCAGTTCGTGTCGCGACGTGGGTTTGCTGAGGTGATTCCGGCGACCATCGAGCTGGAGCTTGACGGTGCAGTGGGTGTTCCGGCGCAAGGTCTGAGGAAAATCGGCCTGCAAGGTGGGCCAGAGAGACGAAGTGTTGCAAAATCAGATGTTACTTCCGGTAAGAGCAAGAAGCAGATCGTGCCATCAAGCTTTAGGACAACGTGAAATGCTGGTTTCCATCAACAACACAGCAGGATGTGATTACAAAGGATTGATGCACAAGCTGTGAGCTGCGTAGCTCACAGCTTTAGCTGCGTTGTTAGTGTCCGCACCTGCCCACATGACGGTTCTTCCTCAATGCTGTTGTCTTCATTAGGCACATCCGTGTGCTAGCGCTTCGCATCAGGGGCATTCACACCGGAATTGCTGTTGTCCTCGCCTGCTTTTGATTCTGGTTCTATTGAACAATGCCTGGCAACTGCTCGCTGTGTTGGTGATGAAACGCGTGTTAGCAAGCGACTGCACACCGTGATAATTCGGCGGTGGAGATGCAAGGCCATATCGGATAGCGCGCATCATCAGCGCACATCAGAGCTTTCGACTCTTGCATCCACACGTGCGCTCACTCTGACTTCTCCCTGATCTCATCAGAACGTCGAGAATAGCGCGCTAGAATGAGCTCGATGTGTCGTCGCCAACCGATGCACCGCATTTCGTTCACGATTCCACCAACATCGCAACAGGGGTAACAACATGTATTGCTTTAGCAGAGCATGCGAGCACTTGTGCCTACGTCGAAAGGGACGTGGAGTGGCGTGCCCCCAATTGGCGTGTGCTTGCGTGGTGCTAGTCCAACGTTGTTTCAGCAGTAATACGCGGGACAGTACGGACCGCCTCACGTGTGACGAACCGCGCGGGCCCCAAGTCAAGAACCAAGGTTGGCACCATGAGTGGCCGGGATGGCGTGTGTCCAAACGCAAGCGAGGGGTTTGATGCTGGGCGATTAGCGCCAAAGCTTCCACCAGCGACGCTCAAGCCAAGTATTGCGTCACACATCTGGAGTGTCTGGCTGCGGTTTGGGCAATCAAGCAATTCCGACCATATTTGTACGGGCGCATATTTCACGTTGGTCACCGATCACTCGGCGCTGCGGTGGCTGATGTCGAGTAAAGGGCTCAAAACCCTACAAGAATACAACTTCCAGGTAGAGTATCGCCGTGGAAAGGAAAAACGTGGTCCCCGATGCACTCTCACGAGCGCCTCTGAGCGAGTGTGCAGCAGTGCGTAAGGTGGCGGAAACAAGTCAGCTGACGGACAAGGAAATTGCCATGCACCAAGCGACGAGTGGGTTGTGTTCCAGTCTGGTTCGAGCGAGTTGCTACCAAGGGCAGCAGATCTGGCGAGGTGGCAGCCGCAACTCCATCGGAGTGATGCCCTTGGCACCACGGCCTAACAGCTTCGTGCTGTTGGCTTCGGACGATTCTTTCGTCCCCGCCGACACATCGGTGTCGGGCTCCAGGCCGCGCTCTGGCTGACCTGGGCTCCTTGACGGCCTCGCCGTCTGCGCGATGCCACTTGCATCGCCCGCCGACAGTGCACT
>NSDO01000144.1:141700-160375 GCA_002286825.1 Lagenidium giganteum
CACACTGTCCTTGACTGCAGCAAGATGCACCATCTTGCTGAGGCGGTCAACAAAGACCAAGATACCCGTGCGGCCGAGCGCATCGGCTGGGTATCCGAAGATGAAGTCCATACTGATGGACGTCCAACAATCTGTTGGAATCGGCAATGGGTGCAGTAGAGCCTAGCTGCTGGGCGCCGGCTTCACGCGCTGACATTGCTCACACGAACGAATGTAGTTCGTGACCCACTTAAACAAGTGGGGCCACCAAAAATGCGCGGCCACGCTGAGAAATGTTTTCTCACGACCGAGGTGGCCGGCATGTGGCACATCATGGTGCTCGGACACGATCTGCTCGCRCAGATCCGAATCGTGTGGGACAACCACACGCAGATGGTCATCAGCGGCAAGCTGATACCAAAGGAGACCATCGTGAAATGAAAATCGGCTGATTTTCGCACTGAGGGTTGGTGRAAGCTTCGTGCTTTCACCCGTGAGGGACTTGATCATCGCCTGGCACTCCTCATCGAGTGCGTACGCAGCGATGATCGCATCGCGAAGTGGTGTCGAGACGACGCTGACCACAACGCGAAACAGCTCGAAGTACGCGTCGCACGCGTTGGGACTGCGGTGGGTCGCGGTGAAAGCTGTGATCGCGTAGACACTGTAGCAGCGACCCACAGCAGGAATCATGGAGCGGGACGAACTACTCGTCTTGTCGAGCGCGCTAGCGATAACCGCAGTGGTGGTACCGCCAAACGCCGCCGTGGCTTCAGCTAAAGTAATGCGGAATCGGATGCCTCGTCGGGAATCCTTGACAGCTGAATAGCCGACGAGGCAACCGATTCCGACGATTCAAAGGCGATCGACGAAGAGTGTGCGGAAACGAGTGGCAGGAGATCGACTCGTTGAAGGCCAGATCCTCGGCGAGATCGATTGGGAACCGTCATGGGTTACCATCGATGATCTCAGCGAGGATCTCGCCTTCACGATCAAGAGCAAATTGCTATGCTGAATTAGAAGTCACAGGTTGATGGAGGAAAACTTTCCCATGTGTTGTGTGTTGTCTTTGGCTGGTCAGGTCTTTGGGTCACGGATCAAGACTGAGACCCGACCAGGATATGACCCGCTAAAAAGAGGAGATGCTGAACATTCCGATCCGAAGAGCATCGTGCACAGTTCGCTTGACATCAACGCCATTGGAGTACCGCTGCTCTTCAACTGTGGGATCATATTGCGGGGCAATCAGTTCGTGACACGACGTGGCGTTGCGGAGGTAATCTCCGCTGCTATTGGGCTGGACGTTGATGGAGCAAATGGTCGCTCAGTACACAGCATGAGACGCATCAGCGTGCTGGCTGGACCGGAGTTGGAAAGCGTCGCGTGAGTCCTCACTAGTTGTTGGAAGAAAACATAGCACGTGACCATCAATCTAGCAAATAGATTGATGATCCATCAACTTCCGATTCTGGATAGCGGAGGCTACCACTATGTCGATCGTTGAATATTAATACGTGAATACAAACGGGATTCTGATCAAGAATCTTACAATTCACTTACGCGGTGAATCGAGTATAGTTCGTTGAGAAAGCCAGCCTTCCATTTTCAACACGTGTTTCTTGCCACTAATTAGCCGCAATACACGAGATCGATTAGCGACAACTGTGCTGCTTTCACAGTCAGCAGCTTCTCAAAGTCATTCCAAATGATGTCAACGTCTGAGGCGGAAGATGCCAATCCTTGCGGCAACAGCACCAACCTTCCATTGCGCTTGCTCTTGTAGAACGCAACCAGGATACCTTCCCCACCGTAGTAGATGCGATAAAACGTCCAGGGATCGCAGAGAAACGCCAAGTTCACGAGGCAGATGGTCGACTGCACCTGCTGATTCCGTTGATCCACGCATAGCAACCGATTGTGGCGATCTAGCTGGCGGCCAGCAATGGATCTTCTTATTGAACTTTTGGCTACCAAGTCGGCTCCGTTTCCCGCAGTGCGAAGAAAAAGCCGGTTAGCAGGACGTATTCGTCGAATTTGGCGGTTCATCCCGAGGCGCTGCTCCAGATGATCAAGCCATGACATCGTGCGCATGAATGCTGTCATGTGCCAATTCACTGTAAATGCTGTTGTTGGAATGATCGGTCCGACGCTATATGGCACGAATGTGGTCGTCTTGAGGAAGAATCCGTCTTCCGGTAACGACTTGATCGACTGGCGAGTCCACAACAGCCCCACGAGCTCGATGATTCGGGAGAAGAGCGTGACGCCAGCGATGCACATCAGTGTGCACAGAATGCACTTCAGGTCGATCATGTCGGCACCAAAGATCACCATTTCTGGATGGGACAAGCTGCGGAATAGGTGTGTCTTGATCTGGAGCGGCCGCCCGCTGACGACCTCCTCCATGTGAAGCACCCGTGAGTCGCGGAATACCAAGGCACGGTAATGCGTGAGCAAGCTCAACGAAGCAACGAGGCTGATGGCATATCCGCGCAAGCCCAAGATACCTGCTGAGTGGGTCCAGTGGCCTCGGTGAGTCTGGATTAGGACGAAAACATACGCCGCAAGACTCAGCACCCACACGTTGCGCATCTGAACAGCACTCAGCTGCAAAAACGTCGTCATCTTGAGTTGAAGTAGTCCATTCAGCGTCGTGAAATTCTCAGCCACCAACTCGTATGCCATCGAGGAATCCACGGCGTGGGACAGAACGTAGCAAAAGGTCGGGAAGAAGCTGCCATAGATGACGTTTTGGCTCGGGATTTGGAAAAGGAGACGAGTCGTGACGACGATGCAAGACAAAATTGATCGATTGCGGCGAATGGTCGAATGGGTGCAGTAGTACCAACACGTGGACACTAGCATCAGCAGCCGGCACCACACATACACTTGGCCCATGATACGTAGAGTCGCAACCAGTGGAAACCACGTTGGGGCGTCTGAGGCAACCCACACGCCTTCATAGCGATAATCCTCGATCAT
This sequence comes from Lagenidium giganteum, assembly GCA_002286825.1. NCBI lineage: Eukaryota > Oomycota > Peronosporomycetes > Pythiales > Pythiaceae > Lagenidium > Lagenidium giganteum. The sequence continues at coordinate 144,662 of NSDO01000144.1, forward strand.
TACCGTGCTGCACGAACCTCCTGAATCATCGCAAGTTCGTGCGCGAATGATGGAGATCACGTCGAATGACTTGCGCCCTGCCATTGCCACACCCGACTTTGTAATTGCTTCCATGCTCTCGATGATAGTTAAATTGAAGGATGAATTAGGGAATTTCAACCGATGCCACTGCATGCGCTGCTGCATATGACGCTGAATGGTCCCGACGGCGACGCACTTGGGTTTCGCTGGATTGCACGAACGACGATAATTGCTCCATAATTCGTCGCAAAAGTACGGTCGAGGGGTGTTTTTCGCTCGAGCTGCTGAGTAGCACAAATCTGGAAACTTCTTCAACATCGCTTCGTCATAGTGGAGAGCCTGATTGAGTCGTCGTCGAGGACTCAAGAAGACTTCCGGGAGCAGGTAATGATGGAATCGATCAAGCCAGACGCAATAAGTGAGGAGACTTGTTGATACGGGACGTTGGTGACGGACTTCTTTTGCGTTGATAGCGTATGTCGAGTGGTTAACAACTCTTTCGACCAGAGATTCGAGCATTTGAGAAATCACAGAAAACGGAATCGTATCTGATTCACACGTCGACTTGTAGAATAGACAGCTCGACCATGATGCGTTAAAAAACTCCGCGAAGCCTCGCATTCCCATGGAAGTCGAGTCATACTTGTAGCTCCAAACAGTACCCGTGTGATTGAGATCGCTTGCCACGATTTTCGTTCCTGTGTAATTGTACGGACCGAAGTAAACGAAAACTTCGGGCTCGACGCGGGCAGCGTATGCAAATGATCGAATGCCGAGACCAGACCGAATGACATCGGAGAGCAGCAGCGCATACGAGAAGACAAACACCAAGGATCGACGCCACAAGAACGGGATATCGTGCTCCAGATTTGCAGATCGTCGCAAGCGATGTCGTTCGACAAGCTCACCAAACCCAGCGCTCTCTTGCTCCATGTTGATCGGCTTATGCTTCCTGACGCCAAGACACACGCCCCCAAATCAGCAACCCTTATTGGGCGTGTCAAACCCTAAATTCAGCCCGATTGGCCAAATCCAGATAGCTGGGGCTCGCTCGGCCCGGGTTGAAGATTTCTTCGGACAATGATGATGATGATCCTCTAGGTCTATATTGCTCGTGCACATTAACATCAACAACTGACTGCACGCACACGAACACCTACCAGCACACTGCTTTGGTCACTTGGTGAGATCTTTCAACATCTCCGACGTCTTCTCGTAGAAAAAGAACGTGACTGCATTCACGGGAAACGCGCGAACAATTGCAGTCTCCAGCCCATTCACAAAAATGCGCGCTCCGCCAATGCCGTACAGTCTACGTGCTTGATACATGATTGTCTTCTCATGCGCTTGTGCATCCAGTGGCAGCGTCTGGATTGAAGACTTGATCACTGCGAACATACCAAGATCATCCGTTATGTGCTTGGCCGGGCTGTCGAAGAAGGAGAAAATCCAGCGCGAACCCACCATCCATTGGATACGAAATCGCCCAGGAACCCACGCCAGCGAGGCCACCAGCCATGAGCATTGCTGTGTGAGCGCTCACATCGTGATCAATCATTTTGCGCTTGAAGTATTCGTATGACAGGAAATAGTACCCGAACGACGGGACTTCGCGGTAGACAGTGGAAACGTAGCCCTGAAAGAGCCCGCGGATTCCATTGCGTTGATACACGTGCTTGACGCAATCCATTGGGCCCCGATACCGACTGCTTTCGTGTCCATCCTGCACCTGTAATCGGCACTTGATCAGATCTGTTGGCGTCACGGCAATCGTCTGGAAGAATCCACCAATCGACCCTGCGACAGCACGGCCTCATTAGTCATACAAATACGTCATCGCAGTGCGTCCATGGACATGAAGACTAACCTGCCAAGAAGACACTCGTCAAGGTCGGATTCTGTGGCGTATCATCGATGACCTTGAGCGCTCTCTCGTACGTCGCAAACATGATCGCGTTCGTCCACGCACTGCCAAACAGCGGCGACGCCAGGCCCTTGAAGAATCCTCGCACGCCTTCATGCTGAAGCTACAATATCCATCGTCCATGCAGCAAGACCAGTCATTCGATGATCGCCACAGCACCGCCCGTCACAGCACATAGCTCGAACAGATGTAGAAGCATCCTTACCGTCTGTCGCGCGCAATCGATCGGGCCTTTGTAGAACGACGAGTGCGTCTGCAACCGCACTTTCACCTGCCATCGCCACACACATCCACACCATGATAACAACGCCGTGAGATCATTCTATCGCTGCTGCTGCTGCTGCTTCCGCATCGGCAGAGCCACGCGCTCACATCGCACCGTGTCGAACGGCTGCCCCACGAAGATGCCGCTGCAGCCTCCCACGACGCCGGACGCGAAATCCACGACCACTGAGTACTCGTTCTGGTGCGCCAGGTGCTCGATCTCGGACGCCATCGCTCGCTCGTTCTCTCTCTCGTGTCTTCCGCGCCTTGTCTTGGTTGCCTTGGCTTGGGTTGCCCCTGGCCGTGGCTTGCCCTTGGTCCTTCCGCGCAGAGTGGCGCTTGAAGTCCGCGCACGTTCAAGACCAGGAAGACCCACACTCTCGCCATGGTGGCGCGTGGCACCAGCACCGCCGGACCGGTCCAACCCAAGGGCTGAACCGCTGAACCGTTCGCCAATGCAGATCACCCTGCCAATAATTGAAGTGTATTCCAGTATCATGCTTTGTTGCAGCAATGTGTGATCATGTTGCAGCTGGATGAACACCAAGGCCAAGTGGTAGTGAGCGCTATTCTTACTACTGTACCACAGCAGATGGTGGCATTGCCCAGCGAGCTCGTGCGCCACCGTTGTGACGTCCCCCCACGTATGGATGCCGTCGGTGATGATAGACGCATGTGGCCGCCATCCTCGTTCGGTCCTCGATTCGGCCAAACGCATGTGGCGCCAGTCAACCCGTTGGCGAGGTTCCGCGTATGCCGCAAAGGAAACTTCGAACGACACATCCATCCCGTTCCTCTGGGTCAACTGCGCGCTGTCGCTGGTGTCATACGCGCTGCTACTCTCGGACGAGCTACGCACTGGGCTGGGCACTCGCGATCTCGTCTACCGGCGGGTCGCCCCCAATTACTACGTGTACTTCGGTCCGTTCAACTACTCGGTCGTCCACGTTGCACACAATGACAGCGCCAGCACTAAGCCTGTGTGGTCGTACAAATTTGATTCGACGTCCATCGGATTGCGCGCATTTGCCAAGTACATGCAGGTGTCCGTGTGGCCGCGCTGTGTCTTCTATGATTTTGAATGTTCTGTCTCCACACTCGGCTTCCCGCTCATCTTCGCGATGCTGGACCAGCTCATCGACACATTTGCGTCGCAGTCGTCATCATCCGCAATGCAGTCACGAGTTCCGTTCATCTCGTCCATGGTCCTCCGGACTAAGAACCGATGGATCGAGCGATCCCACCAGTTACTTCTCGTGCCATTCTTCAGCTTACCCGTGTCTCGCTCCAACCAAATGCTTCACTATCCCTCGGCAATCCTTGATGATGCATCGTTCCAGATTTGCCGTGTACGACCAGCTGTGAGTCGGAATCGTCCGACCAGCTGTGAGTTGTGGGCAAATTACCGGTGATCATGTCTGCTCCCAGCTTGTCTAGCTCTTCCGTGGATTGATGACCACATTCACCGTCGAATTGCGGCATTGGGATGGAAATATCCAAACCACCGACTTGATCTCCATTGTCGAGAGCAACGAGGACCGTAGTAATGGCGGCGTGTCGTTCCGCGGGCGAGGTCCCTTCGACGTCACCACCATCATGAGAGTGCAAGAGTGCTACCGGTACGGTGGCTCCACCAATCGAAGCCTTCCATGCACGACACTGTTGCTGGACGAGTATCGGTACGAGGGCACTCTAGCCACGTCAGACGTGGTCGACTGGTGTCTTATTGTGACTATCTTGCGGGGCTCTGCTCAGCTCTACGTCTGGTTGCGCATAGCGATGCTCGCACTCGGCTGCTATGCTGCGTCGAGCTCGCTCGAACTTGTTCAGACTCGTGTGTGGCGCACGTTTGTAACGATGTTTAAAGTCCCAGGACAAACCATCGTGTACGGCAGCATCTTCCCGATCGCTGTCTATGCGGTGGCGCATTACATTGACTCTGCTATGACGTACGAGATCACGGCACAGAAGTTCGCCACACCTCTCGGTGTCTTTGATCTCGATAAAGCCGACTTCTTGCGCAACTGGTCGCTGCAGATGCGCAACGTCTGGTTGCTCGCGCTCGTGCTCCACGTTCTTGCGTTCAACACGACTCAAGTAGTTCGCTGGACCATCCACTCCATCGTTGGAGTCCCCGAGTTCGCCATTGCGTTTGGCCGTTTTCGCGCAATAACGGTCTCTGTCGTTCCGCGACTCGCGAGTCGTCAGTATCGACAGAATCCATACTTGAGCACGCGTGCAGACACTGAAGAGACTACGCGCCAAGCCTGTTAGCAGCGATGTCAAGTGTTGCCTGGTCGAGGCCACGTCGATGCTCATGAACCTGGCGATGATGACAGACCCATCACATTCATCCGACTCCGACTCATTCGAGGTCGCGGCGTGTGGATCGTACAAGATTTACAGGCAATGTGGTCATGCTGCCTGCCATGAGCCAGCACCTAATGAACCAGTCAGATAACGACTGGATCAAAATCACTTTCATGTGCAAGATGTCAACAGTCGATGTGCCATGGCGCGACCTGCTAGGGTGCAGTTGAGGTCGCAGGTACAACCCGTCGACCTGGGCACGCCGATACATACCAAGTCGTCGCCACACTCGTACGGACGACCGCGCTGCCGTGCGAGACTGGATTCAATCCACAGCGTCCAATCGCGTCAATCGCGACCATCACGACATCACGATGTCATTCGCTGAGCCCTCATGACCATCGGCTGAGACTGTGCTTGATCTCGAAAGCCTGGAACTTTTCTCCAGATTCCGAGGCTGGTATTGAGAAATGCAGGAAAAAAATACGAGACATGGGTTCGATGTCGCGACCCAGCTTCGACGTCCACCCACGCCGCCACACAACACCTCGCCCCAACGTGCGGTGGTCAATGGCAGTTTACGCCACATGGTGCGCCACCACATGGCACTGCAACGGCACAACCTGCGGTCGGTCACACAGCGCAGGTCGCACCATCCCACCCTCCCCATCGACGGCGCGTTGCTTGATCGTGCGACGTAAACCTCTCTCTCTCTCACTGCATCCCAGACCCATGACCCATGACCCATGATCCATGACCCGCACTGTTCTCTCTGGCAAGTGGGGGCGCGTCATCGTCATCGTCCTATGGACCCGGGTTGGTCTCTCTCCTTCCCCACTCAGACCCATCTCCTGTGAGCCCGGCCCGCACGGCCCTCCTCAACCCGCTCTCTTCACTTCATGTCTGTCGTCTCTGCCTTTGGGGAGAGACTTGAGGTGTTTTAGAGGGTCCTGAGGTTTTGACTGCCCTGCCGCTGTTCCGACGCAACTCAATTCCCATCAGGGGCCGAGTCGATCAAGAGCACCGTCGCCGTCGCCGTCGCCGTCGTCCCTCCGAGCTCGCTCGCTCGCTTGATATCGCCCAACAGGTCCAGCACATCCAGCACCCAGCTCCCACGACCGACACAACGCACGCGACCAGCACGCTCCAGAAGCGATGTACTCGTCGTACTGGAAGCCGCAGAGCGGCAATGGCCGCGAGTCGAACGTGCTGACGGACCACGACGCGCTGCACCGCGATGAGGCGACGCACAAGGCGATTCAGTCGAACGAGACGCAGCTGCGGCCGCTGGACTTGGAGACCATTATGTCGTCCAAGGCCGCCGTCAAGTTTTGGTACTTGCACCGCCCCAAGACCATGGAGTACGTGCACAAGAACGCCGTGCGCATCCAGAGCGTCGGCCGCGCCTTTGCCGTGCGCAGTCTGATCCGCAAGTACGGTCTCGAGTACGTCGTGGAGCTGCAAAAGGCCGATGCGCTCAAGAAGGAAGCAGCCCGTTTGGGCGAGATGACGGAGGCCGAACGCACGGCCCACTACAAGGAAGCCGCCGACTTTGAGTTCCGTGTTGCCGAGACGCGTCGTTTGCGTCGCGAGCGACAGGAGATGGAACAGGCCGATGAAGATGCACTGCGCATGCGTCTTGCGATCGAAGCGGAGGAGAAGCGCAAGGCCGAAGAAGCGGCAGCATTTGCAGCGGCCGAGGCCGCACGCATCGCGCGTGAAGAGGAGGAAGCTCGTATTGAAGCGGAGCGTGAGGCCAAGCTTGCCGAGGAGCGTGCCGCACTCGCCGCCCAGATGGCAGAAGAGGAAGCGGCCCGATTCCTTGCTGAACAGGCGGCCGAAGAGGAAGCCGCACGCATTGCAGCGGAGGAGGCAGCGGCCGAGGAGGAGCGTCTGCGCTTGGAAGCCGAGGAGGAAGCTAAGCGAGAAGAGGAGATGCTTGCGGCGGCTGCGCTGGCGGAGCAACGTGCTGCGGAGGAAGCAGAGGCGGCTCGATTGGCCAAGATCAGGGCCGAGCAGAACGAGAAGTACGAACAGTCTTTGTCGAAGGACGTGCCAGTGATGGTGCGTGGCGAAGGCCCTGGTCGTGTCGTGAACTACGACAAAGAGACGGAATCGTACAACGTCCGAATGGAGGGCGCCGCGGGCGGCATGGTCATCAACGTCGACCAGTCGGGCGTCCACCTTGATGACGACCGCATTCTGTCGCCTCGAACCAAGGTGGACACACCGTTCGGTGTCGGCGAGATCGTTGGCCTGGACCCACATGTCGGCTGTTACGCCGTGAAGACTGAAGTGGCTGCTCCGGAGGGAGAGCAGTTCCTTGCTTTCATTCAGATCAAGGATGTGGAAGTGCACGTTGAAGAAGAGGAAGAGCGCGCTATTGTCGAAGACTCGGCTATGCCAATTCCAGACGAGATTCGACTGGTGTCGGCGCGTATTGTCGACCATCGTGTGGTGAACAAGTCTGGCAAGAAATTCATCCAGTACAAGCTGGAGATCAAAACGTCAAACTACGGCACTGTCTACTGCTGGAAGCGATACAGCACCTTCAGGTACGATTCTGTTTTGGATGGATGGGCCAGATAGCGATTATTGACTGATCGCATTGGTTGCCTGTGTAGATCGTTGTGTGACCGCCTGCAGAAGGAGAACGGCATCAAGAAGAAGGACATTCCTGAGTTGCCAAAGCGTCACATTCTGGGCAACTTCTCTTCGAAAACCATCGGCGAACGTGCGGAAAAGCTGAACCTCTTCTTGAACGCTGCCGTCAAGGCCGAGCACTTGCAGTGGGGCATCCGTGTCGACGATCAGATCGCCGTGTATAAGCGCCGTGTGAAGAAGGGCGGCTTCTTTTCTCGACGAAGATAAACGAAGCCTGTTTGGTCGGAAGTTGTCCTCGTAGGGGTTGTTGTGCATTGCCCGCGGTGCCGAACGTCGGTCCCCAGACACACTATAGGTAGGAGGATAAAGAATTTATTCGTTGATCAGCGTTCCCACATCCCGTGGAGAGGTCGTACGTAGTTGAACGTGGCGCTGCAATTGGACGCCCATCGGAAGCATTAGACTACGCGTGGAGTGGCACGTCTGATGGAGCACACCGTCTGTGACTAGCTTCAGATGACTTCGACAAAGGATGGTCAAACGATTAAAGTGATGGGCAACTCTTCGCTTGCATTTATTAGTTCATAAAACAGTAATTGGGTGACGACCGGACTGGCACCGGACGGAAATCAAAGCACACACACGCAAACAGCAATCTCATGCAGCCACCGCAGTCGACACCCACAAACGACTGCAGTTTCAGCTGACGCAAATGGGCTGTTGCTGCTGCTGCTTGGCGTCGCTCTTCTCTGCGTCGCGCCACTTCGACAACAGTTCGCGGCGGTACTTGACCACCGTGTCCTTGTTGTACTTGTACACAGGGAGAGGATTGTGGCAATCCCCTGCACAACCGACACAGGCGTTTAGATGGCACCCGATTCCGTTTCGCAGGCATTCACAATCCTTCGAGTTCGTACAGTTTTGCTCGCGCAGAGCTATCGCCTTGGCCATGGCCATCACCTCGGGCTTCGAGTGCGACTTGACGACCACGTTGCGGTCAGCAAGAAAAGCATGCAGGCGCTTCACGTTCATTTTCGATACCTTCTTCAGCAGATCGCCACACGAGCAGCCACAAGCACCATCGCGTGAGTCTCGGATCTTGGCAAACTCATCCAGTTGCTCGATGGAGACACAGGCGAAGTCCTGATGATCGATGTCATCATCGTCCGACCCGCACGAAGTAGTGGAGGCAGACGAGTGGGCTCGGCCACGGGTAATGGGGGCATCCTGAAGCGATTCCTGCTTCTTTTTCTCATTCGCTATGAACAACTCCTTTCGCTCGCGTTCCGTAAGGCGCGAGAACAGCGGGTTCGACGCTCCGCGGCGGTAATCAAACTGGCGGGTTTCGCCTTCCCGCACTTGCGATCGCTTGCTCTTGGACAGCTCCTTCGTGCGCGCCTTTAACTCTTCCTGGCGCCACTCGTCCACCTCGAGGACAGTGCCGAGCTGGACATCACTGATCGGGCGACCCAATCCGAGAGCCCAGGTCCCATCGTACGGCACAGCACCACCGCCACCAGGGAAGCGCGTGAACTCACGCGCTTGCACGTCTCCCCAAGTGACGTGTTTGCGAACGCAGAACGACACCGAACGGTTCTTGGGCGCGTCGCTCATCTGTGCGCTGCGCGGAGTGTGTACACTGTTGCTCCGCTTCTTCTTCTTGTGTTTCTTTTTCTTGCTCTTGCTGGCCTTGGTCGCCTGCGCGTTGTCTGCTTCGTCAGCAGCATCCACGTTACCCTGCTCCTTTATATTCTCCGCATCCTCCTGTTTGGCTCTACAAGGAGGTTCTGCGTCTTCGGACACGCGCTCTGTACACCGTGGCTTGTGGCGGTTGTCATGTGCTGCGCTGTCATCTCCAGCCGAGTCATCAGCGCTCCACGCGCGTGCGTGGCGCTGCAGTTCGTGCTTCGTGTCGTCTCGCTTCCCCATCGCGTGGCTCTGATCAGAATGGCAACTGCCAGGTCAACACAGCAGCAGCTCGTCAGTTGGCGCACAATATTAACTCCACAGCGCGAACTTTCTCGAAAGTTCAACATCGTGGCCGGCGCCAGAAATATACGAACACTCACAGGCTGGCCTCTTCCTCCCGCTGCTTCTGGGCAGCCAGCTGCTGCTGCTGCTGTTCCCGTGCTTGCTGCATGGCGGCACGCGCGGCGCGCTCAGCTGTCTCCACACACACGGGGCGGTGCGCGATCCAGGCCGCGCGCTGGCAGGCGACGTTGCAAAAGAACACCTTCCGGCACCCGCCGCAGCGGTTGCTGACGCCCTCGCGCCCGCAGGCCAGACACACCTTGCGCGGCTTCTTCTCTCCGAGGCTGTCGCTGCTTCCCATGCTGATTGTTGTTTGGTTGATTGTTGTTGTGGTTGTTCACGTCAATGGCGACGCACTGGTGGCGTGGTCTGTCGTGTCGAGTGACTGAGTGCGTTTCTTCCGCGATCGGCGTTTGCGAATGTGGTGTGCCGCTGCGTCTTTTCCACACCAATCTGCTTCCCAAAGCGCGCTTCTAATCGGAGCAGGACCTGATTGCACAATGACAGACTGCGGCCCCTCCGAGCACGCGCGAATAGGGGACGCTCACACGTCACAGGAGTTTTCCAGCAACCAAGCTCTCTGACCAGTATACAGTACACAGAATGTACGTACACGTTCGCACGAACAAGTAGAGGTTGGTGTGTACTGCAGCCAGCCTCATTAGTAGTCTATACGTGTCACATGCAGTTGTGTATGTTGCGTTTGTTAAGAACACCGGCGCCCGGATGTTAGGAACCTTGTGGTTGGTGCTGTGAGCCAACTGCTGCATCCATCCCCTGTCCAGCTGGATCGCACGACCGGAGCCGCCCTGAAGACACGATGGCCACGCCCGCCAGAGACGAGAACGCCAAGCTCAGCTCGCTGTTCAACAAGAAGAAGAAGAAGGGCACCAAGACGCTTAATGCCAGCTCCATCGTCAAGGAGTCGCTGGCCGTGCAGACGCCAGCTGCGGCGGTGACGGCGGCCACGCCCGCGCCCGCGGCCGCCAAGAACGCCAAGCCCATTGCCACGGCCACGGCCGCGCCCACGCGCTCGCCTCAGCGCAAGCCCATGAAGAGCCCGCGTCCGCAGTCAGCCAGTCCATCGCAGACCAAGACGTCGCTGCCGGCGACGGCCAAGACGCTGGCGGATCTGTCGCTCGATGACAAGGACGAGGAGACGACCAAGGCCGCGTTCGCGTGGTCCAAGCAGCCCAAGAAGTACAAGAACCCCAGCACCAAGGTGAGATATACCGCGCTCAGCGCAGGCGACTGTCGCTGTGCTGGTGTGGAAGAGCGCTCATGGATGTGGGATGAATGCACGTGTGATAATTGCAGGAAACGGTGGCCAAGACGTGGGAGGAACAGGAGGAGCGGAACCGCCAGTCGCGGCGGCTGAACCTGGACAGCGAACGCGCGTTCCCGACGCTTGGCACGGACTCGGCACAGGCGCAGCTGAACAGCATGAAGCCGACACAGGCCAAGTCTGTCGAGTCGAAGAACGTCTGGTCGACGCTGCATCACGACGAAGAAGACGACGAGTAGATGAAGCGCACGGGCGTTGCTGCTGCAGCCGTGGTGGCGTGACTATGCCCTCCTCCTGAAGAAGCGACGGGGAAGAACACAACAGAATAACCCAAGCCATGCAAGTGGACGACTGGGATGGCATGGATCGGCGCGCAGTGCACTCGAAAGAAGGAAATGAAAGGGACGTGCGCTCGTCTGTCACAGGGATAGGGAGGGAGCTGCCGGTAGCAAGAAGCGAAGGAAATAGCAGCATCCCGAACACGACTGTTACTGTCGGATCGGCAACACGAGTGGCAAGTCTTGCACTTGAAAGTCGCACATGGTTTAGTTCGTTGCACCCTAGTGCACCCCAAGAGGCAATCATCCACGTCAACGCAGAGGACATGGCAGCTCACCTCGAGACAGTTGGCAAGTCTGGGTGTTGGATGGTTGCTGGACATCGGGTGTGCCTAGGCAGACTATTCATCCAACCTCCCAGTAATGATTCGTATGGCAATCACAGCTGGCTCTACCAAACCGAGCGTGACTGTCACCGCGTTGCTATTGCTTCCTTGGACATACTCTACGCGACATTGTGCGGCACTAAGTGATTCCGTTGCTCCAGGTCGCAAGAAGCTCAGTCAGGAAGAAGACACGCTAGGCAAAATCACGTTGGTGCTGAAGTCATTGCATTTGATCTTATTGGCCCATGTTTCCACGTGACCAGCTAATGACAATGCTAGTGCCACAAGGTAAGCTCGTTTCCACCGTGGCCGAAGCTTGACATCGTGGGTGTTGGTCGCAACAACGCTCACGAATAGTGCGCGGCATCGGTGAACACCTTCAGAGCTGGTCCAACGTCGCATATCGAGTGAGTAGTGAAATAACCAAAGACAGCAGCTGGATCACCGTGAGCGGCATGGCGTGCACTCCCCCCCCCTCCGCGCCCGGCTGCAGCATCACTAAACGCTATCGTCACTCATTCTCATACGACAGCGTCCTCAAGGCACAGGATTGCAAACGATGACCATGTTGATTGATTAGACGGCTGCTCTAGCACCGACGATCACCACCACATAGACAGACACTCACACGACATCGACACCAACGTCGACATGTCCGAGACTACGGTACCCACTATATAGCCGTCTCACACGTCGACAGCGAGARGCTCCCCGCGTCTACAACCAACGCGCCGCTGGCACGTGCTCACGGAYAAAGTCGAGACCCGCCGACACGCGCGCGTACACGCCTGGGTAGCCGAGACGACCGCAGCCGCGGCCCCAGCTCACGACACCCACCAGCACGTCGTGGCCGTCCTTGTTGACCGTGACGAGCGGACCGCCCGAGTCGCCCTGGCACGAGTCCTTGTCCTTCTGGCCACCGGCGCAGATCATGGTCGGGTTGATGCTCGACAGCTTGGCCTTGCACGCGTCGTTGGACACAATGTCGACGTCGACGGCCAGACGCACCTTGGACTGCGCGCCGCCCTCGGTGGTGGTKCCCCATCCGAGCGTCGTGGCCGTCGTGTTGACGGCTTCGTCCGAGCCATCGGCCTTGGCCAGCGCCACGGGCGCCACGTCCGTCACGGCCGACTCGAGCTGCAGCAGCAAGAAGTCGTAGCCCGAGCTGGACGCCGACGTGTACTTGGGGTGGCGGATCTTCTTGACCACCTTGAGCGGCTTGCCGTCGCTCACGCCCTGCACGTTGTGCGTGCCAACGTTGACGTAGCTGATGGAGCTCTCGCAGTGCGCGGCCGTGAGGATCCAGTCTGGCGCGATGAGCGAGCCGCCGCAGAAGCTCTTGCCTTCTGGCGAGCGGCGCATGCCGGCCAGGTACGTGCGCTCGCCCACTGGCACTTCGGTGCCGCCCACGATGAACGGCGTGATGCCGCTGCTGCTTTCCTGCTGCTCGTTCACGCTGGCGATGTCGTTGACGTACTGGTCGAACGTCACTGGCTCGGCGTTGGCGGCGACGACGGCGGCGGCGGCGGTGGCAAGGAGCACGGCGATCTTCATGTTGTTGTTGCTGGTGTTGTTGCTGGTGCTGGGAGCAGGAGACACGAGCTACTTGTGCGTTGCGAGGCAAATGCGAGAGTGAGCTCGAGAGGCAGCGGTCTGGAGCTTGCGCGTGCACTTCACTACACTGTAGCAGCAAGGTGGCTGACAGACAGTCGAGGCCATGTTGGTATTGGACATCGAAGCCTCGAAGCTGTCGCGTGCCACAGCCCATTGGCGGGTTGTTATCAGGCGAACGCAGTCGCCGTGTTCGAGGTAGAATAGCGAACGCGCGTGGTTTCTGATGGAAGGCGTCGTGTATTGGGTGTCTGAGTCGTCTGCGTCGATTCGCAATCGTATACGTACGACATACAAACGGAGGACCCGTTGTCTCTCTACCAGGTTGGTCGAGCGAGCAAGATCGTACGCATTGTATCCACCAATGCCGGGACGACTTGCCAACAGTGAATCAGCACAGCCCTGGTTCAGTGGTGTCCCGTTTCAAGCCCATGTACATCGTAAGTCACCCTCACTCGGTGCGGTACAGAAGCAATCTCGTCTGTGGTCGTCGTCTAACGACTTGATTACGTTCGTACTAGCGATCGCACAGTGCGCTTCGCACTCGTAGGAGCACGAAGTCAGTTGACGCCGATCGGCTGGGCCAGGCACACACTCCGTGCACAAATGTGCTCCTACCGGTAATACTCAACAATCGCACCTACCACCTCGAAGCTTCGTCCAGCTATCATACCAGTCGGAATCAGCATCCGTTCTTCGACTCACAATCGAAGCAGACGCCGTCCGTCGGCCAGGACGGACTTGACCGGGAAACGCAAGTCCCACTCTTCGTTAATCTGGAACGTCGGTGGTGGTATCAGCAGCAAGTTGCTCCGAGCGACCAACGACAAAGTCTCACGCCGACGCCTGTGGCCGAGAGAGACAACGGGTCCTCTGCTTGTATGTCGTACCGTATACGATTGCGAATCGACGCAGACGACTCAGACACCCAATACACGACGCCTTCCATCAGAAACCACGCGCGTTCGCTATTCTACCTCGAACACGGCGACTGCGTTCGCCTGATAACAACCCGCCAATGGGCTGTGGCACGCGACAGCTTCGAGGCTTCGATGTCCAATACCAACATGGCCTCGACTGTCTGTCAGCCACCTTGCTGCTACAGTGTAGTGAAGTGCACGCGCAAGCTCCAGACCGCTGCCTCTCGAGCTCACTCTCGCATTTGCCTCGCAACGCACAAGTAGCTCGTGTCTCCTGCTCCCAGCACCAGCAACAACACCAGCAACAACAACATGAAGATCGCCGTGCTCCTTGCCACCGCCGCCGCCGCCGTCGTCGCCGCCAACGCCGAGCCAGTGACGTTCGACCAGTACGTCAACGACATCGCCAGCGTGAACGAGCAGCAGGAAAGCAGCAGCGGCATCACGCCGTTCATCGTGGGCGGCACCGAAGTGCCAGTGGGCGAGCGCACGTACCTGGCCGGCATGCGCCGCTCGCCAGAAGGCAAGAGCTTCTGCGGCGGCTCGCTCATCGCGCCAGACTGGATCCTCACGGCCGCGCACTGCGAGAGCTCCATCAGCTACGTCAACGTTGGCACGCACAACGTGCAGGGCGTGAGCGACGGCAAGCCGCTCAAGGTGGTCAAGAAGATCCGCCACCCCAAGTACACGTCGGCGTCCAGCTCGGGCTACGACTTCTTGCTGCTGCAGCTCGAGTCGGCCGTGACGGACGTGGCGCCCGTGGCGCTGGCCAAGGCCGATGGCTCGGACGAAGCCGTCAACACGACGGCCACGACGCTCGGATGGGGMACCACCACCGAGGGCGGCGCGCAGTCCAAGGTGCGTCTGGCCGTCGACGTCGACATTGTGTCCAACGACGCGTGCAAGGCCAAGCTGTCGAGCATCAACCCGACCATGATCTGCGCCGGTGGCCAGAAGGACAAGGACTCGTGCCAGGGCGACTCGGGCGGTCCGCTCGTCACGGTCAACAAGGACGGCCACGACGTGCTGGTGGGTGTCGTGAGCTGGGGCCGCGGCTGCGGTCGTCTCGGCTACCCAGGCGTGTACGCGCGCGTGTCGGCGGGTCTCGACTTTRTCCGTGAGCACGTGCCAGCGGCGCGTTGGTTGTAGACGCGGGGAGCYTCTCGCTGTCGACGTGTGAGACGGCTATATAGTGGGTACCGTAGTCTCGGACATGTCGACGTTGGTGTCGATGTCGTGTGAGTGTCTGTCTATGTGGTGGYGATCGTCGGTGCTAGAGCAGCCGTCTAATCAATCAACATGGTCATCGTTTGCAATCCTGTGCCTTGAGGACGCTGTCGTATGAGAATGAGTGACGATAGCGTTTAGTGATGCTGTAGCACATCTTTTGTTTGGAAGGTAACAGCGCATCACACTCGCCACGGGATTCCCGCCATTGTCATGGTTCTCTTTTCAAGGACGCACGGCACGCCACATCCATCATACGTGATCCACAGGCGCGGAGGACACGGAAGGCCAGACCAGCGCAGGCGACCAGACCAGCGCAGGCGACCAGAACACGACGGAGGTCACTCTGACCCACGGATCGTCTCTCCGAGCCCAACAATGATCTGCACAATGCCCATTCACCACCGACGGTGTCGTCAGCATGAGCAACAACTCGTCTGAGGTCGTCAAACTACTGATTCTGGCGCGGACGCACCTACGGTACCACGGACTAAAATGGCAGTCTTTACGGCGCCAGTAACTTTGTCTCTTCGAGCAACTCACGAGCAAAATAGAGCAATTTTCGTGTACATTATGACATCGAGATGACATTAGCACATTAAGATTTATTCAGCGAATTTGGGCGACAGATAAACTACAGGTAGTCTTCCTACAGGAGATTGGATCGTGAAACATTTTAAAACCAAGCTTAAGTACGACTTCACAGAGCCCACCAGCGCCATTCCTCAAAAAGCTTCAAAGTACGCAGGTGCACCAACGGATGAAGCAGGCGGAGCGCCGCTGATGGAAGCACTATGCTGGTCCCGGCATCGCGAGCTGCAGGAGCTCAAGAACCAGCTTCGCGTAATCGAGC
>NSDO01000144.1:169583-185968 GCA_002286825.1 Lagenidium giganteum
GGGATGCAGGCGACCAGAAGTCACAAAGGCCAGCCTCCCAGCCGCCCATCTGAGCCACCGGCACTCAGCCCACGAGGCCTGCGATAGCCACCGTCACATCTACATCCATCAGGTCGTCGGAATCTTGGCACCGACACCTAGGCATAAGATTTCACTCGGATTAGCTCGCGCAGTCTCCGTCTGCTCCACAAACAGACCCCGCGGTGCCGTGCTGTGCCGTGCTGTACCGTGCGGTGCGGTGCTGTGCTGTGCCAACCTTCCAACACTGGAACCAAACCAGCCACAGGCACCGATCAAACAGGCTCTTTTCGGCGCTTTCGCTGGGGCTGACATGCTGCCGGTCGGTGGCGTGCGCTGCTGGCGTGCGTCGAGGCTTGTTTCTATTCTCCGAGCCGTGTGCAGTCGGCCGCAACTTGGGGAGTGCATAGCGAATTCTATGCTTGGGGAACATGCACACAAATCGGGAGGTAGCTCGCAATGACGACATGTGCACGGCAACGACACATGACTACATGACCTCGTGTGATGAACAGCTCGAGACAGCCTGCAACATCGATACGTATCCTCGTATTGTCACCAAACGCTAACACCAGTGCCGCGCAATGCAGGCCTCAAGTCAGTATTCGATTGCGCAGCCACAAGAAAACCAGCACTGGTCAAAATGAGCTCATACTTATCAGTAGTTGCTCACAGCATGCACCTGACGTCACCGTTTACATTGTATGTCACCTACTTCTTCTTCTTGCTTCCTCTGTTGGCAGCACCACCTTTCTTCGCCGTCGATGCCGATGCGGCCATGCCTGGCGCCGACAGCTTGACTGGCCCGACCATACAGTTCACCAGCTCGTTCTCAGGGATGCACTTCATCAACTCGCGCTGTACCAGCAACGGATCCACGTCTGGAGCATTATCATCCTGTGCGTCTTTGTCTTTGCCGGTATTGGCCTTCGCAGCATCCTTCTCTTGCTTCATGTTCATTGACAGGAAGTATTCCATCGCTTGTTTGACGGCCTTGCCCTTCTTCTGAGAACCTGGCGTCAGCTTGACCTTGTACTTGTACTTGGTCAGTCCCGAGTACGGCGCACACATCGGCATGGCATGCAGCACCACGTCGTTGGCCTGTGGGGAACCCGTGAAGGCATCAAAGAAATCCACGCCCTCCACTTCTTCTTCTTCCTGCTCCAGGAACTTCTCTTTCTTTTCTCGTTGCTCGCGGATGTATTCCTCACTTGCTTTCTTCTCCTTCTTTTCAGTCGTGCGCTTTGTCGTTTCCTGCTCTGCATCTTCGTCGTTGTCATCGTTTTCATGTTCTTCCTCCTCCTGCTTGGGCTGGACGTGACCAAGCAGCTCCATGCGCAGGCGGCGGTCTTCCTCGTCCTGATCGGCGTATTTCTTCATCTTCTTCAGCTTGCCCTTCTTGCCGCGGACGTTCTTCTGAGGAGCAGCAACAGGCTCGGATCCCTTGCCTTTGCCCTTGGCTACTGCTTGTTTGGCCTTCTTCTCGTTCTTTGGCTGCTCCTTGAGTGATTCATCATCATCCCCCGTCTGGATCGGCACTTGACGACCCTTCTTCAAGCGTCGACGCTCGGCCGCCGTGAGTGGACGATTACCGCGGCGACTTGGGGCTTCGGGCTCACCCTTCTCGGACTTGTCATCAGTTTCCTCTTGGTCGTCTTCGCCGTCCACTTGGACTGTTTGCTCTTCCGCCACGTCATCGGTCGTCGGTTGTGCTTCTCGTTCATCGGCACCCTCGGCGACTTCCGCGTCATCTTCTGGGTCATTTCGTTCCTCTTCTTCGGTCTTGTCCTCTCTTTGCTCGGCTGCATCACCTTCCTCCTCTTGGTCAACTCTGCTCTCGGCATTTCCTTGGTCATTGGCGCGCTGCTCTTCACTTTCGACGGCAAAGTCAGTGTCAGCATCATCGGTAGCATGGTTGCTTGCAGAGCTATCTTCGAGGCGGAAGACGATAGCCAATCCCATCTCCAAGCGAGACGGATTGATGTAGTTCTTCTTGCCGCGAATCATAAAACTACCGGTCGTGAGGTATTCACCCGTCGGCGCTGTCTTCGACACTTGATCGGCGTTGACCCAGTACGCGCCAGCAATGACCTGGTTGGTCCATGCGTTGCTACGACACACGCTCATGCACCCAGCCTGCTCTAACGTCGCGACTGGGATGGTCCCAGGCACGCCGCCAGGGCCCACTCGATTGCGGACCACGCACGTGGCTGCGCCGTGCAGATCAGCGTGCACGTACAGATCGCCCTTGCGCAAGTAGCGCTTCACGAGCATTTCGTTCTGGTGCGCATCTTTGCCGGCAATGACGAGGTAACCTTCGCTTGAGATGAACCAGTGGAAGCGCTCAAACCAGAGCACTTTGCGTCGCTGGTAGATTGTCGTGCGCTTCATCTGCTGCTTCTGCAGCACCTTCTGCGTCTTCTTCTCCGCATGCTCAATCGCTTTGTCAGTCGCTTCGGCAGCCTTCTTGGCCTTTTCTGTCGCCTTCTTCTTGCTCGAGTACTTCTCACGCGCGTTCGCCAATGCAGACATCGACAAGTCGATCCACACGACGTGCGCCTTCCGATCCTCTTCGTCGCCATCCTCGTCCTCGTCCTCGTCTTCGTCGCACAACAGAATCGAAATGCGGTTCTTGGCCAGGTCCAGTTCGTGGATCAAACTAGCGACAGGGTTGCCGTTCTTTTGCTCGTACTTGATGAGTTCCTCCAGGCTTTTCCAGTCCATGCCGTTCGCCAATGCACTGCGCACGACCAGCAACACATTTTCCACGTCCTGCTGGTTGATCTCCAGCAGTTGCGCATGCCTAAAGTTCTTTGCTTCCTGCTGCATCAGTTGGTCCAGTTGCTGCTTCTGGTTCTTGCGCAGCTTCGCCAGCTTGTTCTCAGCGACCGCTTGAGCATTGCGACGCTCCACTTCAGCCATTTGCGTCTCGAAATGAGAGAAATATTCGTCCACAGCCTCGTCAAACGTCTCGAACCCGCGGACTTCGCGATTCCGATGCTGCGCGTACAGGAAGGGCGTGAACTCGTCGAACTGTTGTGGGTCCGTCGGCTGTGCGCGCTCCTTCATGATAATAAAGCCATGCGACTCCTGCGCGCCCTCGTTTGTCTTCGCCACGGCGTCCTCTTCAACGATCGTCTTCACCTGCTCCGACTGCAGTCTCTCCAGCAGCGTGAAGCCCGCGCATAGTTCCTTCGCTAGGGTGTCCAACGCCTCACTGCCCAGCGCTTCGACGTCCGCCACGCCCTTGAGCTTCATCGACGCCTGCACCTGCGCGTTGGCGATGCAGTGCTCGACAATCACGGGGCCCAAGCTGCCGAACGGCGAGTCCTTGGTCAGCAGCACCTGCTTGAGCGTCTGCTGCTTCTTCTTGCCCTTGCCCGTCGCGGGTGCCGCGGCCGCCGTCGCGTCCTGCTCTTCAAACCAGTGCTTAATAAACGCGACCAGCGCAGCGCCGTCCTGGATCGCGTCCGTCGCAGGCTTGTTCTCAAGCACGTGGATCGGATAGACCTGGCGCACGGCCATCTTGACGTTCTCGTCGAACTTGTGCGTGCGCAGCAGCGACAAGATGGTGTACTGGTCGTCCGTGAGAATGATGTTGCCGGACGCGTAGAGCTCGAGGATCAAGTGGCACTGCAGCTGATCCGAGCCAAAGGTGAGGTCGACGACGCGGTCGCCCTCGAGCTGCGTGAGCCCCACGAGGCGCTTGCCGCGCAGGTGCTTGCGCAGCTTCATGGTGAACTGGCTGGGCAGCGTGGCCGTGGCCGACGACGCGTCGCGCGCGTACTTGCTCGTGTGGAAGCGGATGCCCGACTCCAGCAGCAAAAAGACCTTGGGGAACGGCGGCTGGTGCAGCTTGAGGATGTACGTCTTGCTCTTGCCACCGCCACCAGAGCCGTCCAGGTCGTAGATGTTGGTCACGCGCATGTTGAGCACGTTCGACCGGATGCTGCCGACCATGGCGTGGATGTCGTCGATGGACATGCGTGTCTTGGGCATCGTGGCGGCACGTGGAGGCGATCACTTGGTGGTCGGCGATCGAGCCGCAATTGGGGCTCGCACGTGGCGTGGTTGTCCGCTTCCCAGCAGTGATAATATTAATTGTGACCCAACGCATTCACGTGAGCTCCAAGCCATGGACGCAGGAGTGAACCCTTACTGTTATGGTCCAAGGGATTTTGCACGGAATTATTGTCCGATGTTGACTTGATGTTGTGAGGGGGTTGAACTTGAGCAGTCTTGCGTACTATTGGTGGGTGGGGGTGAAGACATGACGCTATTGGTGGAAATTCGGGATAACTGGTGAGTGAGGGTTGCTTCGGAATGGTGTTTGTCGGTGGTGCTGGAGATGCTGATGGGTGGTTGATTGATGATGGAGGCACATGGGCTCAGCCGGCTATATGTACTTCCAGGTGACCCGTAAATGGGTCACTTGCTGGAGGCTAAAATGGACGCACTGTTGATGATTGCGCTCACCATTGAATGCCGCGGATGCTGTTTTGGGCGTCGCTGGTGTTTGTGTTGGAAAGGGGCTGGAACCGTTGCACGATGGGGCGAGGGGTTTCTATCGCAGCTCACAAAGATAGCGATCGTTTTGGCGTCGGGTTGCAGCCGCTGCGGCGTTGTTTGGCACGACCTCGCATTGGCGCATCGGGGAGCTTCAAGTGCTCTGCTTTGCCCTGCGCTGCGTGATCACGAAATATGCCGAGTAGCCCGTTGAATGCCACGGACGTGGCCAGTGCCGTGAGCTCCAGTCCTCGTACGCTACGCACCGCGGCATCGGCGAATGGCTTGACTGCCAGCAAGCGCGTCAACGAGCTGGTCTTGGCCACGCTGCCCTTTGAATCCTCCACCAGCATCAAGCGCGCTGACTCGGCAGGCGCATGCATCCCGGACTCGCCCAAGCGGCGTCATTCGTTCTCGTCCGGCACGTCGCAGCACCAGATCTCCGTGCATTGCGTCACGCCAGAACCGTCACAGAACCGAGGCCGTCGATTCTCGCTCGCAGCTGCTGGCTCGGTCAAACGCATTTTCAAGACGTCACACCACGGCACATTCTTCGGTGTCTTCGGGTGGCTCGGGTATCCCACCGTCATCGCTTTCTTGCTGTCAGCAGTGGCGTTGCTTAACCAGGCGATCGTCCAGATTAATCCACAATACTTTGCCAACAATCTCATGAACACGACCAACTACGATGACGGCGAGTTCTGGATGGTGTCCGAAGGGTCCCTGCTATCCATTTGCGTGTCCGCCTCGGTCCTCGTCGGGTTTGCTCTCTGCTACCTGGGACTCGCAGCACTGATGGTATTTTTCCGTCACAAGGTGCTCCCTAAGCCAGGCGTCGTCCGCGCAACGTCGCAATCGGCAATGATTGATCGCGCGAACACAGTTCTAGGGCCCAAAAAGCGCTCGTTGGCGATCATCCGAAAGTTTATCAAGGCAAAAGAAGCCGAGGCGCAGGCAAAAGAGATGGCCGCGGCAGCGGACACGGATTTGTACATGCCCAAGCGCACGTTCGCTCAGTTCATGGCGCTGTTTGTGAAGTTGGACGGCCCTTATCACGTGTATTATGTAAGTGCCATTGGTTCCAGTCGACAGTGGTTACTGGGGGGGGAGTCTGATGATTCTTTGTATGTGCCGAGATAATAGTATGCGCTCTCCGACCTACCCAAGCTCATGTTCCAGACGTATACGCTGGTCATCTACCTGCGCAACGGCTTCGCCATCTCGGTCATCATCTTCTATGCAGTTCTGGTTCTCTTCAATTGGCTCATCTCGTTCTACCGCTTCCACCGACGCCGAGTAGATCGGCGGTTAATCACGACGCGTCTCTTCTACCTGTAAGTATCCTCGCTACTAGCGACAGGCGGTTGTTCGGTGGCTAACTTTGATGCCTTGGCGTCGTAGCTTCGATCTCTTCTTCGCAGTGTTTGCACCGCTGATAGTACTGCTGTACGTCAAGTTCTCGTTCAAGTTCAACCGCGAAGAGTTTCGTACGAAAGAAGACTCGATGATGCCCGGAGTGTACGATCGCATCGCTCGTTTATTTGCCGACCCGATTCAGCTCACGACGTTCCGCGCCGGCTACACGCAGCTTCAGATGCGCACGACCAACTCTATCCTTGTCAAGACTGGACTCGTCTTCCTGTCGGTCTACAAGTGGAAAAAGATCATTTTCCACTTGATTCGAGACCACCATGAGCAGCAACGCAAGGTGACGCACCACATCGTCAAGCAGTCCAAGCGCTCGCGCCGCCACCTAGTGTTTGGCATTGTGATCTTTCTCATGTTCGGTGCTTTCATCTTCCTCTACACGGTCATCGCCGTCGTGTCCAGTAGGAACAACTGCTCCAAGCACGTAAAATGTGCCGTGGTGTCCTATCAATGGTACTGGGGCTGGAGCGAATGCCCGTGCCTCGTGTACATCGATAGAAACATGGAGCCTCTTGCCACGTACGACCAGTGGATCAATCCACCCGACACAACGAGCGAGCTTGCAGCGGTCGCCAAAGTCGGAGAGCTCCGCGTCGTCCAAATCATCAATCGTGCACTGCCGAGACTTCCGATCGAATTGCGAGAATGCACATGGATCGAGCAGCTGTAAGTTGGACGTGAGCTCGTTGTGTGAGCTGTGGATGGTGGCCGCACTACTTACCTATTCTTGTCGTTGGAGCAGCATATTGATCTATACGAAGACCGAAGAATTGCCAGAATGGGCCAACGAGTTCGACCACTTGGTTTACTTGTGCGTCCTTGCATGTTGTGCACCTGCACTTGCTCTGAAGTGCTCTCTCGCTTTCAAAGACTGACACCAGTGCTCCTTTGATTATGGATTCGTTCTAGACACATTGAAGGCGAGTTCTCACCCCGCAGTCTGAAGTCCCTTCCGGATGACGTGTTCACGGGCATGACATCACTGCGCTTCTTGCACCTGGGAATCGTGCCCATGCTGGAACAGCTCCCATCGTTTTCTGGCCTTCACAGGCTAAAAGCAATCGCCGTTGCTGGCGCCCGCAAGTTGACCGCATACCCTCCGTTCGACGACCTCGACGAGTTGGTGACATTGAACATCATCGAGAACGCCCACGTTCATTATCTTCCGTCCCTGGCCGCCCTCACAAGTCTGCGGAGCGTCAACGTCAACTATCGCAACGAAATGTGCTGCAATGGCTTCCTTACGGGCACTTGCGACCTCACCGATTCGCGCTGCATCAAGCACACGGGCGAGGCAGACGTCCAATGCGTGGACGAACGGTTAAGCGAAGCTGACAAGAAGATCCTCGCAGACACCACTGGTTCAGTATGTGAATTGAGCCTGCCGTTCGACCTGGATTACATGTCCCCAACGCTCGAGTCGACCGACGTGGTTTGCGGCGGCGTGCTCTTCAAACAGTGCGCACTGGGCAACAACACGGGCATTTGCTACAACGGCCGCATGCAGGTCATTTACTGTGACACGTCTGGCGACTTCATAAAGATGCGGCAGTTGCAGATCGCACGCAAGGTCGGCTTGCCGTGCAGTGCGTCTGTAGAGGCGTGGCTCGGCTGTGAGCCGTGACAAAGCCCCACGAAGCCATGCTGTCATGGCATCGCGATCTGTTCGGCAAAGGAGCCAGCCGGGCCAGGAACTGGAGAGACCACTCTTCCCAGCATCAACAATAGCGAGGTTGCAAGTGTTGGTCATCATCTTGACGTGCGTCGTCCACAAAAGTGCGTAAGCGAGAACGAGCGAGATGGCCTGAGTTTGAGTGAGCTGTTGATTGATCAATCGACCGATGCCCGAATGACCAGAGCGGTCACACGGGCATGCTGCAATGCTGCAATCCGACGTGGTGAGATTACACGCCGCCATGTGGTTGGCTCCACCGACCGACTGGCTGGTGCACACACGCTGCTCTCCTCCTTGAGCAGACACCATCAGCTGTGGCTCCAGCCCAGGACAGCCCTTGGTGCCGTTGAATGCTTCATTGCGGTCATTACTCACACGCGGCCGTGACCAGCAGCTGTCGCGGCGTTGTGCTCACACGTCGCAGGCCATCGACGTGATCCCGGCTGGGCCGGTGGGTGTCTGAGTCGCGCGGCGGTGGGTCGCTGCTTGACCCACCATCAAGTTGTGCGCATTCGCAGCAGAGCACAGCACAGCACAGCACAGGCAGGGCCACGACGCCACTTGCCTGGTCTGGCCGGACAGAAGACAGACACGTCGATCGATCGATCGATCGATTGCCCAAGAGCACGCGACGGAGACGCAGACAGAGACACTGGCATTCGTATCGCCAACGTCCATCCAAGCCCCATCCGTCTATCAATCGCATCGAGAGACGCACATTCGTTGCTCATCGGGGTCGCCGTCGGCTGTGGGGCTGCTGTGTGTCGCCGTGGACACGCAGAGCAGACGTCGGCACGGCCACCACCGCCAGCACGAGCATGGCTGCTGCCATGTCGTCCCACGCCCCAGCGCCGACCCAGCACGCGAACGCGGGCTTGGAGGCCGGCAGCGACACGACCATCAAGCACGCCATCGAGTTCCTGGCGCAGGAAGAGTCGGAGAGTGCGCTCGTGTACGCGCTGGTGCACGACCCGGAGCTGCGCCTCGCCACGGCGTTGATTGCGGTGCGTGTGACCGAGTGAACCGACTGGATGTGAATTGCGGCCGTTGGCGAGCGAGCGAGCTCACTGACGATGGCGGTTGTTGTTGTAGACGCCCAATGGCACGGACGCCCAAGTCATGCGCGCACTGCTCCACGTGTTCGACAGCTACGAGGACCAGCTGCGCAAGCTCATCGGGCTGCTCATGGTGCAGGAAATGATCGAAACTATCAACTGGAACGAGCTGTTCCGCGCCAACTCGTCCACCACCGCGGTAAACCGGGCGTGGTCATCGTCCTCTTGTATGCATTTGGGTACGGTGCTCATATTCGTCGTTGTCTGCAGATCGTGCGTGAATACACGTGTGCGCTGGGCATGGACTTTCTTCAAAGCGCGCTGCAGGAGGTCATCCTTGAACTATGGGACGCTCCTCAGTCGTACGAAGTGAACCCGCTGCTGCTGCCGCCTGATGCGGACCTGGCCGTGAACCAGCAGCGTCTGGAGACGCTGGCGGACTCGGTGCTGCGGCGCATCTTCGACTCGGTCTCGCTGTTCCCGTACCAGATCGCCAAGCTCTATCGCCTGCTGGAGGTGGAAATGGGCCGTCTGCTGGAGAAGGACCGCAAGAGCCTGGCTTCGCGACTCAGTTCTATCGGTGAGGATATGGTCGATGACTTTCGGCAGAGCAACGCCAGCAGCACAGCCAGCACCGTGAAGGAAGAGTTCATGATGCACTTGGGCGGCTTCCTCTTCCTGCGCTTCCTCTGTCCGGCATTGATCATGCCGCACAAGATGGATTTGACGCCCAACGGAGAACCACCATCCAAGGCGCTGCAGCGCACGCTGGTGCTGCTGGCCAAGCTGTTCCAGTCGCTCGCCAACAACGCTGACTATGGTTCGCGCGAGCCGTATATGATGCCGTTCAACTCGTTCCTCACGCGCAACCGACCCAAGCTGGCCCAGTTCTACGAACAGATTGGCCAGCAGGCGCTCAACGACTGTCGTCGCGAAAGCATGATCCTTCGTAGCAACATCACGCCTCGGATTTCGCAGATTTGGATGCCTCCGAGCCGTGACACGATGGGAAATCTGGCCGGAAATGGATTCTTCGGGACGTCGAATCTCGACGACGACGAACTCGGCGTGCTGCGCCGGCTGATGCTGCAGCACGTCGACTTCATTGCGAAGGAAATTGGCTCCACGGGGCGCTTGCGACGACGTAGTCGCAGTGTGGCGATGAGCCCACTGCTCAAGAAGAAGCGCACGACGAAGCGCAAGCTGAAGACCTCCAAGAGCGTGGCGCTGCCGGAAGAAGACGAAGACCAGTCCGTGTCGTCCTCTGAGACGAGCAGTGTCGAGTTCGCGACGCCGCTGGAACCAGGACACACTTCTGGTGCAGTCACGGCCGCTGAGCTGGACAAGCTTATTGGACACACGTCGCACCGTGACATTCAGCTGATGCACATTTATTACTCGAAGCTATCGCAGAGCGGCCTGCAGAGCCTGCTGTAGACTAACGACCCGCTGACTGACCACGAATGGACGCCGTACAAGAGTAAACACAATGTGGACGTCTTCCGTCGCAACGCCAATCACACTCGTGCCCCGTGCAGCGCGTCGGACAAAGAACGGTTTGTCGAAATGAAGGCTCACGTGGTGATCCAGGCCACGCCGCGTCAGGTGTTCCAGTATTTGCGCTCGCTCGAGGCCATGCCGGAATGGGACCAACAGGCCGCCAACATCCGTCGTGTTGAGCCGTTGGACGATTCGCGGGTGATAATGTATCGCTCACACCCGAAGCTGTCGCTCTGGCCCACGTGGCTCGTCAAGCCTCGTGACTCGTGCGATCTCCACAGTTTCGTCGAGAAGACAGGTCGGGAGGACACGTTTGCTGTCATGATGGAATCGGTGCCTCGCCCAGACGTACCAGAGCTGAAAGGCACAGTACGTATGTCGTACGCGACCGGTGGCTTCTTGATTGAGCCAGCAACAGCCAGTGACTTGGAGCCAGAGGCCGACGGTGTCTGCTATCCATTGACAAAGCTGACAAACGTCATTCGAGCGGATTTCAAGGTACGTGTTTGTCGCGCATGAGTGCTTAGAGTGGCAATGGAACTCACGTTTGTGATGATGCAGGGCTCGTTGCCACGGTATCTGGCCGAAGGGATCTGCTACCGCCAGGTTCTCAGCGTGCGATCGATCCGCAGTCGTATTGAAGCGGACCTGGCGCATGCCGACGCGTCGTGGATCTGATGCAGCAGCGACGTTAGCTGTGTGTCTGTATTTATCAAAACTTCCTGTCCTTCTTGGGGCGTCACCGTTGTTGGTGCGCCATAGCCTGTAACATGACGAAACATCATCTCCACAATCCATCCATCGGCTTTCATTGTATGCATTCAAGCATCAACAAGTCAACCTACCACTCGGTCTGTTGTTGCAGTCTCGGTGATACGAGGTAGCAACACCCAGATGAATGAATCATCGTCCGATGCAGCAAATGTCAAGCTGACTGCACGCACATCAATGGAAGGTTCAGCATCTCAAGAAAATCACTCTTCCTGTTGCTAGCTGTTCAAGCACCTAGCGCACCCAACTTGATGAACCATGACCTCCGTGACTACGGCTATCCAAGTTCACCCCATGCATGAAAATTTGTCGCTAAAGACTTACAGAGCATAGCTCAATAGTATCAATGTCCTCGTATTTGAACAGCATTGAGGGGATACGACTCTAGTATTTCGATAACAGACCTGCCGCACCCATCGCTGCGAGATATACCACCGCTCATGTTTAAAGACATCCAAAAGATTGGCGACCCACGGCAAGAGGCCACGTAGAACTCGCGGCCTCGCCCATGACGCCATTGGCGACCATCACCACCACTGCTCACTAGAGACTGAAGCTTCCTCCTCTACAGTGCGAAGTCGGCGATAAGTGCCATAGCCACCGCCGATGAGGCCACCAAGATTGCCGTCGCCGCTGAGGTAGCCGCGGGGGAATGACAGTTTTCATGCGTGGCCAAACACTTTCGCACAAGCAAGGCGATACAGCATTCTTCTTCGGTGTGCATACGGCGATGCGATCACCTGCCATGTATGGGAGTGATTGTATTTTTTTCCACGGTAAATTGTGGCTCAGATTGACTCAATTGCTAGTGCTTTGATCGATGGAATGTTTCAAATCCAGCCAATTTGCTGGAACTGCTGGGACCGTCTACTTTGTTCAAACATGTGATATCAGAGATGATTTACAATTCTGCAAACAAACGGACTTTCATCGCGGCGCAAAACCAGCCTGCGATGCAGAAGCACATTGCCATCAATATCCTCAGCCATCGTCCTGCTCAACCGCGCTCACTGTCATCTACCACAATCGACAACAGCCGTGACTTAGCAAAACACCACATGCTCGTGGAGTTGAGCGAATCTGGACCACACGCCGCGAAAACATCACCCCCCATGCATGGCAGGTGATCACATCGCCGTATGCACACCGAAGAAGAATGCTGTATCACCTTCCGTGTGCGGAAGCGTTTAGCCACGCATGAAAACTGTCATTCCGCAATTTACACTAAACGAGCACAAACGAAAGCACAACGACTACCAGTCCAAAACTCCAAGCACTGTCAGAGTTCGGCCTAATGTCCAAAAAGATCTTCCTGACCATCGCTATTCCGGCATACACTGCATACACCAACGCAGAGGGCGAAGCAGCAGCCGCCGCCGATGCCGACCAAGCGTACGGTGGATACGGCGGTGGTGGTGGGCTGTTTGGCGACGACAGTGGCGGTGACGTGTCTGGCGGCTTCGGCAGTGGTAGAGGCGGCTACCTCAGCGGCGGCGGCGATCTCGGTGGCCTCATCGGTGGCCTCATCGGTGGCGGCGGCGGCTTCAGTGGTGGTGGCGGCGCGAGTGGACTTGTCATCGGTGGCGGTGGCGGTGGCGGCGGTGGCTATGGCGCCTATCGCCGACTTCGCACTGAAGAGGAGGAAGCTCCAGTCTCTGGTGAGCAGTAAACGTTATCTTCGCGAGCACGTGGTTTTGTTCTGGTGGCCAAATTTGCTGTGTGAGTCACGTGAGTGACGATTGCCAACTTGATGGCCCCGACAGCCATGTTTTAGTATGCGAGTGTGAATCGAAATCCACTGATCGTGTGTCTTCAACCATCTTGTATTTGATGTTGCTCAACGCCTCAAGTATTGTTGAGTGGATCACCGAATCCACTTAGCAGATCTCTCGCGTTCGGGGTTGTCGCTTGAACTGTCTTTGGTGATGCTTCGCCGTACGTGACCGATGTTCTATACGATTGCGGTGGTCATGATCACTGCGCGCAGTGGCCCTTAAATGTAGGTTGGCGGTGGTACCTACCCGGAGAGGTCTGCTGGTCGGGTCTGACCATGGTCGGATATCTGTTATGCCAGGGTTGACGTTGGTCTGAACGACTCGTCGGGTCGTGTGTCGGGTCGGGAATTCTTACCCGACCCGACACCCGAGCTGCAATCCACTCGAAGCATCCGGCGAAGAATCTGCCCCGATGAATTGCGATGTATGTGGGGAGGAGAGCAGCAATGCGCATGTTGGAAAGTGCACGCATGCGTGCAGTAGTGCGGTCCATTACAGGCCGCTCGTGTATGGGTCGCGTTTTCTCATTGGGGCCATCGCGTTGCATGTTCAGGGTCTCCCTGTGTATCATTCTCTAATACGAGGAATCGCTGGGGGCTCAGTTCTTCTCCTCACGGCTAGTGCACAAGACAACACCCGAGTAGGCGCTGGAGCACTCACGGCTCCCTCTGTCCTTTCCCTCTCTTATCCAACAGCGCATCAGTGTGAACTGTGCCACCGCGCGGTACACATCATTTGTGGCACCGCAGTCGGAGGACAGCACGTCCATTGCAATCTCTGTCTGGCAGCGCCCTCATCGCGTCCTGCGAGCCCCATCAAACCAACCAGCGCTTCCACAGCACTCCCAGCACTGGAAGACTCGGCCATCCTGTACGAGAATCTTGCGAAGTCGATCGCTAAGGGGAGAAAAGCTCCGTATGGAGTGTCTTTACCGCCACCGACAATGCTGGCGACATGATGCCCGAGAAGTTTCGATGCACTGTGTGTTCAACGTGCCTGGAATATGACTCGAAGCGACTCGAAAACAAGGCCATTCAGCAGCATGCAGCACGTCACAAGCGAGAATATGGGCTGTTTTCGACACACTGCGAGAAGATCACACCAAAACGATGTAAGACGATGACGACAAGTCCAAGCGCTTAGCCAGTGTAATCACGGCTGCCAAGTGCTTTTAATATGCCGTCACATACAAAAAGGATGATCCCATCAGTTAGACTTTGAGCGAGACATGCGCCAGCTGATTGAAAAGAGCCTCATGCCCACGACTGTTGTCGAGAGCAAACCCTTTGTCAGCATGATTCAGAAGCTTGACCGGAAGCTTTCGATCCCCTCAAGGAGCCGGGAGACTCGAAGTCTGATCCCTGCAATGGTGGATGACGTTGTGGCAAAGCCGTTACTTCCCGAGCTTCGTTCGGCGGCAGCGGTGGCTTTGACGTTCGACCTGTGGATGTCCAGACAGAGCCGCGACGTTTTCTCCATGGTGGCGCACTTCATCGACGATGCATGGTCAATGAAGCATCGGCACTTGGACATCATCAGCGTCTGTGAGACCACAGGAGCCTCTCTTGCAGATAAACTACGACAAGTCCTCACGAAGTATGAGATTAAGACAAAGTGGTGGCATTTGTCGAGGACAAAAGTACAAATCTTGCTGCATGCACAGCGCTTCTCACGCGATCGGTCTCTAGCATCGTATTTACGCAGACTCAGCATGGCGATTGCTATGCACATGCTGTAAACAAAGCTGCGTCGTACGCTTTCAAGGTGAAGAGCCCGCAAGCGACGATAGCCCAGCAGAGAATGCAAAAACGCTTGTCATGGACGAAGAAGAGCGGCAAAGGCGCCGCGTTGCTAGTGGCTGCGCAGCGTCCGACAAGTACCAGCGAATGGCGACTGCCCACGCGAGTGAAGCCGTGCGTCGCAACAAGGATTGCGTACTACAAGGATCTGCTTGACATCAAGGCCGCAATCAATTTGCTTTATGACTCCCTGGTGCCACTTGCCCTTCGTGATTTCATGCCCCGAGAGGAAGATTGGATGGTCGTGGAAACTGTGTTAGAGTTTACCCTCCCCATACTGCGTGAAACGATCAAGCAGCAAGGCAATGCATTTTGGTCCCTATCGGATGCCGTAGCGTCATTTGATCACACTCCGTGCACAGCTTGCAGGACCATCAGAGGGCATGAAGAGCAAGTTGGAAACACGGGGCTCGCCAGACGGCGGGTTTCACGCGAAATTTGTGAACTGCGCTCGTTGGATAAGAAAATGCGTGCTGCGGCGATTTAGGCGTTTGAACCCTTCTTAGAGACGTTGAAGACCATTGATCCGAAGATTGCTCACTGCTTGTTGGCACTCATGCTTGATCCCCGGTACCAAAAGACCGTGGAGCAAGCGAAGACCGTCATCCAATCCGCCGACAGCAACTGCTTGCTTCCAATGTTGCGCCTTCTCGATGCATCAAGGGTGGAAGAACCCAATGAGCCTGTGCAACTGCCCTCGCTGTTTGACTTCGATGGCACGGCAAGCGAAGCCAGCACACACGCGCTTCAAAGTGAGGTGAAGCGCTTCAGAATGGCATCGGTGGACGACAATCTTACATGCCCGTTGAAACTTGGGAAACAAAACAAGTTTGCTGAAAATGACGTAATATATCAAATCGGCACAGGTGCAATGTGGGAGGACGATCGAGGACACCAACACCTGCCGCTGAAGCCTCTGCGGTAATGTCGATGAATCTGAATGGCCGATGTGTGCCAGCGCTATCCTGCAATCACTGGCATCTACCTGTCATGGAGCACTGCCGTGAATCTTGGATCGCCTTTATCGGGAATGGTACAACGTGTGTACCCGCGACTCATACTTGAAGGAGTAGTGTGATAATCCTCAACCATATTATTGTTGACACTGTGTTCGCAGTCGAGGACAACGAGCGTCCAATTGTCCAGATCGATAGAAATCGTAATTGTTCCCTCGAGAATGTAACCGGGCACCACCCATCGCACGTGTGTGTGGTCGTCAATGGACATTGCGCAGGCGTGTGACACGACTTGCTAACGAGGATCACACGCAGACACCCAGGGCAATCCCAACGCGGCCGACAAATCAGTCTGATTCAAAGTGCTGTCACTGTTCCAACTTGTCCACACAATCGCTGGGTTGCCATCTACATCGCGTAAGAATGATAATTGCACGAGTAAATGAGTCGCCTACACAACCCACAAATCCACACTAGATACTAAATTATGAGCATGACCTGCGCTCGCAGCGACGCAACTTTGATCCTCTTCGTCCACATATCGCACATTCGCTAACTCGGAGAAGGGAAGCTCAACTCGAGCCATTCAGGGCCTCACAAGCACGCGCATGTTGTGAATCAACCTGCATGCTATTTTACCTGTGAGACTCCGTCCACGAGTATCAAAGATGGAGCGTGCTGATGAAAGTTGTAACGAATGTTACACAATTGGGTTGATCACACATGTGATCAAAGGTGTTCTTTACATTTGTTTTTGAACACCACAATTGGGTTGTTGACATTTGTTGTTGAACACACAAGATGTCAACAATTGCATTGTTTGCAATTAAAGATGTGTCGTTTGCAATACGGCGTCCCGAAGGGCCGCCTTGATGTTATCAGCCAATCAGAGCTGAGATGCA
>NSDO01000145.1:264165-275895 GCA_002286825.1 Lagenidium giganteum
CAAAGAGCAAAGGCAAACGAGGCGTGACCTTACCAGGCTCCTTCAGAGTGATTGGGTACGTGAGCACGAGCTCGTAGCTCTGACGGTTGTCGGGAAGCGARTCACCGCGGCTCTTGCTCAGAGGTGCGATCTCGGCGCTCGTTGGACGGATACGCTGCGACCACTTGGTGAAACTGACTGAAGGCGCGATAGTCTCCTTCTGAATGTCCGACCAGAGCAACACCTTGTGCGATTCCTCACCACCAGCGAACTGAATGCGACGCTGGTCTGGCACGATGCCGTGGAAGCGAATCTCCACCTGCACACGCGAGTCACCGAGCGCACTCCAGAACTGGGCGAGACAGAACTCGGCCGTGAGACCACCAACGAGGTCAAGATTGTAGCACACTTCGTCACCAGGACGCAGGAAGAACGCCTTCTGGAACGACGACTGCGACTGACGCACGAACGGCTCAAACTGCATGACGTGGAACATGTAGAGCTTGCCAGAAGCGTTCGAATCCACCTCCTGCTCGCCCAACGCGCTGCCATCGACTGGCGCACGCGAAATGATCACATCCGCCCAGGTGGCGTTAGTTGGTGGCGTGACAAAGCGACGGTCGATCGAGCCAGGCAACAACGACTTCTTGTACACAACAACTGGGGCCACAGCCTCTGGCTTAATCACGTTCACTGGGATGCTGAAGACTGGACCACGGGCTTCGTTGTTAGCGTCGTAGGCCACAACCTCGGCGAAGTGCTCGCCGGCAGGCAAGTTCTTGGTGTTGACGAGCACCTTGAAGCCACGACCTTCATGCATCAACGCGACACTGCGACCGACGTCGACCCAGCGAGCCGTTGGCACGAGACGCAAGTGCATCTCGAAGTGGACCTTGTCCTCGTTCGCCGCGTGCTTGTGGAAGATTGGCTTGACCGTCACGTTGACCTCCGTACTCTCGTGAACAAAGTCCGAGGCGTCACGCAAGAAGACACCACGCGCGTGGCCATTGCCACAAGCAGCCGAGACGTCGTAGTAGAGTGGGTGCCTGTTGCTGCCGTCGAAAGTGTTGGCGTTCTTGACGAGGTACTCGAACGCAGGCAAGACTTGGATGAGACCCTTGCCCTGGGCGTACACTTCGACATTCTTGAGAGGCAACGCCGTGATCTCCAAGGCGCGACGCAGCGAGTATGGCGTGTACGCAATGCCCTGAGCCTTGAGGCCACTCACAAGCAAAGCGATGTTACCCGCACAGTTAGGCGAGGACATGGACGTGCCGTTCATGAGCTGCTTCTTGTTGAGCGTCCAGTTTGGCACAGCCGTGATGGCAGCACCTGGCGCGCACACGTTGACACCAAAGTCACCGTCGAAGGTAGGACCACGCGACGACCACGTGTACGTGATGCCCGAGAGATCGTTCTGACGCATGATGTACTCGCCCTCCATCATCTGCGGCGAGACGTAGGCGCCGACGCCGAGCAAGTGCGACGACGTACCACCTGGTGCACCGATGGTGCCAAGCGCTGGACCGTTGTTGCCGGCACTGCACACGAACGTGATCTTGTGCTCGTCCACGAGCTCCTTGAGCAAATCGACGACGCGACCCGTGTTGTGCTCGGACGCGTACTCGCCGTAGCTCATGTTGATGATGTCGCACTTGGCCTCAATCATGGCAAAGATGGCACGACTGAGCGCTGGCGTGGTCTCCATACTACCGAGACGCGAGTCACCGATCTTGACGGCAAGGATCTGGGCACCCGGCGCCACGCCGTTGCACTCTGGCTGGTCGGGGTGGTGAGCCGCTACGATACCAGCGACGTGCGTGCCGTGGGCACCCGCGTCACACACCACGCTGAGCGTGTTGCCCGCGTCATAGATGTTGAGCGCGTAGTTGAACTGCGATTCGACCGAGAACGTCGCGTATTCACGCTCGATCTTGTAGTTGGTGAGCGCCTTGACACCGGTGAAGTCACCATTCTCCTTGGTATCCAGCGCCGCACGCCAGTTCGCACCGTCAAAGAACACGACTGCGTCGTAGATTGGACCGGCATCGTTGTACGCCTTGCTGAGCTCGTCCAGCACGACAAGACGCGCCTGGAGGTCCTTCTTGGCACGCAACGCCTTGGCATCGTTGGTCGTGGCAGCATTGTCCTTGCCCCACTGCACCAACTGCGCCTGCACCTCGTTCACCGCCTCGCGCTGCTTGATGTCAAACTTCTCCTTGCGCTCCTTCTTCAAGCGGTCGACGAGCAAGCGCGGGAAGAGGTCAAACGCCGCGAGCGTACCCACGTGGTACTTGCCGTCGGCGCTCGGCTTCCACTCGGGGTTGAGCGTCACGACCTTGCCATTCGCGAGCGTGAGCTTGCCGTCCTTGGCTTCGAGCACGAGCGACGTGTCGACATCGCCCGAGCCCGTGGCGTCGATGATGTCGACGACCTTGGGCTTGCCGTCCGACGTGGTCTGCAGGCCGATGGCGCCTGGGTCCACGCCCGTGTCAAAGATCGCGACGACCGTGTTGCGGCCGTCGTACTCGGGGAACTGSGCCAGCAGCTTGTCCGCGAGCGTCTCTTCCTTGGGCAACAGCGCGGCCGTGGGGAAGCTCTTCATCGTCTCTCTCGTTCTCGCTCTTTCTCTCTCTGACGCCGCGTGGCGAGCTTCCACTCCTCCTTCTCCTTCTCCTTCTTCTTCTTCTTCTACTTCTGGGGATGGATTGATGGGGGTCTGAAGTAGCACTAGCAAGAGCTCTTTAGCAAAACACGGTAGTCTAGGGTACCAGCTACCAACAGCGAGTGTATGGACGAAGACACCGTGTTTTGCGAAATCAAACGACGACAGGCCCACCTGGCACTTGTTGACATGCGGGCAGAGGCGAGCCAAAGCTGTCGAGGGCGTGACACGTTGGCGTGTGATTGGCTCGCGTCGCTGACACGTGAGAGGGTCAGCGACAGGCGCGACGTGCATTCGTCTGCAAGGCGTGGCTGCGTCAACATGCATTCTCGCCAGCAGAACGGAAGCCACATCCTTAACCTAACTCAACCTAGGACTCGAAGACCTACCAACACCTAGAGCACGACACAGGACCCTAGTGTAGCACTGGATGGATGTGATCAAGTCACGGGCTTTCGGTATTGCAAGGTGCAACGTTGTAACGTGGTCGACTTGGCTTGGTGGTGGAACGCGCGTTCCAGGACCTGGGTTGTGACATGATGCTTATAACTAGAACTGTGACGAGCTCGGGATGATGCGTGTCCCCGAGAATAGCTCCGTGTCCAGACTTGGGTAGGTTGGGTGCCTCGTCACTATTGCCGACTTGCTGTCATCCCAGTACGAGCATGGCGGGTCTCAATGCGTATGCGTCGTCGCTGCGGCTGGATCGAGGGTCTCAGGAGCGTCAGGTCGAAAAAGGTGTGCCGTTCTTTGTGCCGCATCTCGCCAAAGTCAAGACACAGGTCATGTGTCTAAGCAAGAACCAGCACTTGCTCTTCTCGCACGAGAAGGAGCCGCACGTGGCCTCGAGTGACAAGAGTCCGGCGACCACGACCCTCACGAGTGTCTCGTATCGGAAGCAAGGCAACCAGCAGCTCTATTCGGATGAGAACCTTCGCAAACGTCAACGACTACTGGAAGACAAGCAAGTGGTAGCTGCAATCACACGGTTCTGGGATACCTTCCCGCATATCCGCTTGGGGCATCAATACCTCGAGAAACGCGACTACCTCGACGTGTTCCTCAAGTTTTACAAGGCGTTGGTGGCACCAAGTGAGTTCTCCATGGCCGAAGCGCGGAAGATCGTCGAACGTGACTGGGAACGTGACGTCGGCGACGGAGAGATCAGCATGAGCAAGGCGCTTTTTGTCCGTGCGCTGTTTGAAGTCGCCGACATCTGGACAGTGGGCATTGGCGCCGAGATCTACGTCTCGTTCCTCACCAAACTCTTCGATCGCGTCACCATGACAGTGTTTGACCAGGAAAAGTCGATGTGGCTCACCGTATTTGCTGAACTGGACAAAATCCGCTCGCTGGTTGAGCCTAAAGACACTTCGTCGTCAACAAATCAAGACCAGGACGCTGGTGCCAAGCCACGACCACCGCTGCTCAAGAAAAAGACATTGTCGGTGCCCAATGGGCTTGGTTCGCCCACGAAAAACACCAGTGTGGAGCCTGTTGGTGGCTCACTGCGTCGTTTGCCTGAGCTTGCGACGCCCACAGCGATAACAACCGAGGTGCTCCGTGCCATGCAGAGCATGACAAGCCAGTCGCCATCGAAGCGAACACTCGTGTCGCCTGAGGAGAACGAGGTAATGGTGCATACGAGTCGTAGTGAGGGGGCAGCGATGAGGTCTCCCACTCAACGAGCAGACATGAGTGCGTTCGTGTCAGCCACAGTGACTAATGGAAGCAGCTCTCTGAGTGCTCAGCGCGGCAATATGTCTCATCGAAAAGCTGGTAATGGCGCCATCAACGCCGACAAACCGCCACGACCAGAAAAAGAGGGTGTGAACGCTGCTTCAGACAAACTAACGCAGTCTCCGCCATCAGATTTGCTCCCACCCGCCCCGCAAGTGCATCTTTCTATGCCGAGTATCTACCTCAGCCCTGAGATCACGCCTGCCCATGCTCCGGAACGCGCTGCTCGGCGTCGTATACGCGAGAGTATGAAGCTCGCTCAGCGTTTACGGCGTATCACGTTCTAGTCTCGCTTGTATTTTCATTAGTAGAGTCAATTTGACTGCACATTCGTGTTTTCTTTATATGCTTCCTTGATTGCGTAGCAAGTCGAGAGTGAGCGCTTCAACACCATCTAGAGACGGAGATTGTTGCTGGCGTGGTAGTCGTGGAATACTCTCAAGACGAATCCTGCGACCATTGTTTCGAGTATCTTCCTCTCGCGAACAACGCGGGAGACTCTGACCAAGTGCGCGACACTCACAACGGGGGGTGTCTGCAACTGAAGTCGGCAACACGACGGCATCATAGTTGTGCATGTGTGAGTCGTCGAAGGCGTAAAGTAGTTCGTTGGAGAGAGCGAAGCCTCGTGAGTGCGTCGCATGATGCAACACGCCGGCGTCCATCATCGCACTTCCGAATCGCAAAGCTTCAGACGTGTTGGACGCAATTTGCAATGATCTGAGTTGCAGACAGAGCCATTGACCTGTGAATGACTGTGGAGAGGATGCCGAGTCATGCGCCTCTTCCACTATCGCAATTTGACAAGTCCCTGAGTCGTTCTGGATAACTTCTTGACGGAAATCTGCAGCAAATTCCATCATAAGCTGGTCCTGAACCCGGTCGAGCGTCACCACGACCTCTGCAGCGGTAGGGCGCCGACTTGGCTGAGCGTCCCAGCCTCGTGCGAGTAGATCTCGCAGCATGGGATGCAAAGATGACTCAATCGGTGGACGATCGCCACCCACAACAATATCCAGGACGTCTCTAGAAGCACTCACCATAGCGTGCTTATCGCGTCCTGGATGTAATACGTCCCATAGAGATACAACCAACGCATAGACATCCGCAGCCTGAGCATCGAGCGTCGTCACGGAGGTGCCACAGATGACTTCGGGGGCAATATACTCGGCTGTACCGTGTAGAGTCCGCATTCTCACAAGCGAAGACGGTGACTCGGGGCTGAATGGCAGTGTCATCGAGGTATGATAGGTACTGTTCATCGAAGACGCTGGTTGTTTGGTCAGGCGACGCCAGCCTTTGATAAGTGAACACGAATTCGAGTCTTGGGCGACCAAAGAATCATGCGGCATTCGTCTTAAAGCGCCGAAGTCGCTCAGTTTCACACGTCCATGGCGATTAACGAAGAAATTCGCAGGTTTGATGGCTCGATGGATTAATGGTGGTGTAAAGCTGTGAAGATACGCGATGGCTCGGGCCATATCGAGCATATACGCGATCCTCAAGAGCAGCTGTTGCCTCGTCAGCAGCTGCGGGGATTCGACTCGTGTGATTTCTTCTAGAGTACCTTGACAGAGCTCCATGATCAAAGAGATTGTCGGAGGTGAGAAACTGAGTCCATAGAACGTCACGATGTTGGGATGTTTAGTTCGAGCGCCACCAAGTGCGGCCTCTCGAGCAAACGCGGCTATCACATCATCACTGAGTTTCTTCGGCGTGTACGTCTTGATAGCCACTGGCATACGCGCGCGTAGCTCACCGTTGAAAATCACAGCGTGTGTGCCTATGCCAATGCGAGAATGAGCCGAGAGGAACGCGAAGTCGACGAGGTACTTGCGATGAAGCGTCGTGGGGAGTCGGGAACTCACTGGGGATAACGGGGAGGGCGAGTCAAACACTTGCGAGAGACAAACGCGCCGTGTCAGAGACCGCCAATGGTTCGTATCGGCTTGGAGCACACGCCATGTGAGTAGCGGACTGAGCGACGCCCACATGAGGATGACATATGTGACACAGAATCCGGTACGGACGTAATCTCTGCGAAAGATGATGTTGCATGTGAAGTGGAGCACGTGGTAGACGCCTGCAAACACCGCAATCTGTCGGAGTGCGGTGGGCGTGGCACGATGGGGTGGCCGGTAGATGATGTAGCCGTACGGGACGCAGATGAGTGCGCGAGCGACCCGTACGACCCAGTAAATCAAAAAGACGTTGCTGTTGGTGGTGAAGCGGCCGACAAGCCACGCGATGGGGATCGTGTAGACAGACAAAACGGCAGTGAAGACGACGGCACGGCGTAGACAGACGGGTGAGACACTGGGCTCGAGCATGAAGAGCAGCACGAGGAGGAACATGAATTGACGACTGGCATACGAGACTTCGATCAACACCTGCGGTTGCTGAGTCGTCTCATAGAGTCGCCACCGCAATGCCCATACAAAGATAGCGAGAAACAACACAGATACGACTGTGAGGACCCATAATAACGGCTCAAAGGCCGGTAACAAGACAGTGAGGGCGACGCCGCGGTCGCCATGGAGCGCGATACGGCGTCGATAGCGTAGATACCCGAGTGACGCGCCGCTGAGCACTACCATAGCGATATAATGTGCGAGCAGCCAGAGCTGGAGCGTCGGTAATGCGTGTCGTGCGGCCACCACCACCGCTGGCAGCTCGCTGTCGTCAAGATGCCGCAGTTCCTTGGGTAGGATCAGCACGCCGTCAAAGACGGGGACGCTCATCTCCGTCATCTTGTCCATCTGGAAAACGATGGCCCGTACTGGCTGGTCCAGTGCATCGATTAGTGCCTAATCAACGTCATACGGAGCGCTGTGCTCTCACGCACGCGCGCAGAGCGTCGAACGCTCCTGGCCGCTTCTTCATCTGGCGTAGAGCCACTTGACGTCAGTTGTCGCATTTGATTGGCCGATTATCGAAAGTATCCGCTATTCTATTGGGTGAAATTGACTGTGGGCATTCTGCAGAACGTGAATGGAACGAAGAGATCAGATATGCTGACCCCAGTCGTCTACGTACAGTTCATCGTCTACCCGCGCTTCTTTAGCGCACGGTCCTTTCGGTGGTGGTTTGCCACCTTGGCCTTGTTCTGCGTGTTGCGATTCCGATTGCGCTGCAATTGCTGTTCGGAAGCGTTCGACGTCCCATCGTTTGTGTTGGGCCGGCCCTTTGGAGCTCCTTGCTTGGGTCCACCGCCCTGACCACGCGACGGAGGGCCAGTTGGCTTGGCTGGCGGGCTGCTGTCTTCCTCTTTACCTTCCTCTTCTTCCTCGTCTTCCTCGTCCACGAGACGACGGTTCTGGTTCCGCATGCCTTCCCAGTACGCTTGCTCCTCTTCCAACACACGCATGCGACGGTTCTGCTCACGAATGGCGTCGAAGTCCTCGGTCTGACCACCATCGTGCACACTGAATGGCTCATAGTCCTCAAACTCATCGTTGTAGTCGTCGTCGTACTCGTCCACCACACGCACACGCGATGGCAAGGATGTCTCGAGTGACAAGCCCCCAGCTGCCATTGCTGCCTCGCGGAAATTGTCTTCGGCCGCGTACTCGTCCACGATCTGCTTCATTTTCTCCACGAGCTCTGGCGCCTTTCGAGCCACACGTGGATCATAGTGTTTCTCCTGTGTCTTCTTTCCGACCCAAATGCGACTTGGGTCCACCTTCTCCGACTTGACGGGTGGTGCAGGAGATGCCGCAACGGGCTCCTTGCCCAGCACCTTGCGCTCAAGCGCTGCGTACTCTGGATCTTTACGAGTCAGAGACTGACGTACTTCAAGTAGAGCAGGTGGAGGGTTACTCTCCAGCAAGAAGTTGATGACGGTCTCTAGCTGGTTCTGGGAGCTGAGGAGACACAATGCGACGTAACCATCGCCAAAGTCTGGGAACAGGTCCTTTACTTGGCTGATCAACGCGTCCAAATCTGAGGAGGAAGACGACGCGGACGCTTGGCTTTCGCCTGGGATCGAAGCTGCAGCAGGACTGCTTTGGTCTTCAGGCTCTGTGTGCTTGGTTTCGACAACCACGTCCTCCTCCAAGACTCGACGACGCGGCAGACCTTCCAAAACGACTTCAAGATACGAGACGTTGTCGCGGTCCATCTTGATATCGTCAAAGAAATTCAGGAGCTTTGCCTAGACGGTAATTACCCAGTCAGCTTCACGCTTTGCTAAAGAAAAGATATCATTTTCGTACCTCGTAGCCGTATAGATGCCAAAGATCGCTCATGTACGTGCCGAGATCAACGCCGTTGGCCTCAGTGCAGTGGCTAATATCATGGATAATGGCGAG
Source organism: Lagenidium giganteum (assembly GCA_002286825.1). NCBI lineage: Eukaryota > Oomycota > Peronosporomycetes > Pythiales > Pythiaceae > Lagenidium > Lagenidium giganteum. The sequence continues at coordinate 272,860 of NSDO01000145.1, forward strand.
CAGACTGTCGCCGCCAGTGCCTGCCTGCTTCTCGCGCTTCATCGCCGTGTCAAGAAGAGATCCGAGAATCTATCGACACGAGGGAGCGTCAGCAATCGATACAACCACGGTCCGCGAGGGCATTGAATCACCTGTAGGAGGACACGTCGTGCATCTGGGATCAACAGCGCCGCCTTCTTTTGAGCCTTGTCGTCGAGTTTGATCAGTGCTCGCTGGAGAACCGGCAAATCGCACTCGTAGCATGTGGTGAGTGTGTAGAGCATGGTATCGGACGTCAAACCATCGCCATCAATCGAGGGGAGCAAGGAGTCGACCAGTGAGGACGCCACCGCAAAGCCATTAATCTACATAGCCACAGCCCAGTTAGAAAATGGCAATATAAACAGCCGACGGTCTATAAACGCACCGCAAGGTTGGTCTCGTAGAGCCGCTGGACGAGGTGCACGACCTGCGGTCGCTTGTTCAGCCCCACTGACGCATGCGTTTCACGAAGATCCTGAAACAAGCAGGCCGATACCATCAGTCCTTCCCTCCCAATGCAATAGAGAGGCAAAAGAGAGACTATATACCTTAAGACACAGTTCAAACCATCGCTTGACGTCGCTGCTGAACGAGGGCACGTGGATCTGCACGCCCTCCAACAGCAACTGCGCTTCGCTGCGATTCCGCGTCGCCAGCAGCTCGCACACAGCGCCGATGCGCGTAATATGCAGCACGGACTGGCTCAGCGCCTCGATATCCTTGATGCGTTCGTCCTTCTTGCTCTGTAGTAGCCTCGCCAGTCGTCCATACACCGCCAAGATGATCCGAATGCTGCGTTGGAGCGCACTTAGCCGCTCCGGCGTCACGTCCGACGCCGAGAGCTCTCGCAATTGCAGCAAATGCGCGTCCTGCAGCTGCGCATCGAGGTCTGCTACAAAAGAGGCGTCTGTGAGCGGCGCAAGCCACGCGTCGCTCGCGTCCGGCGCCGTCAACGCAAAGCTCTCCAGTGTCGTCATGCTCGCCACTCTGCCAATGTATGTATGTGGGTTGACCTCAACCAGATCCACTAAGTACGCAGTCCAGGTCGTTAAGTACGGTGCAACACACGACCGCAAGGAACAGGAGGGGAACATGCCGACTGGTGGGATTTGTGCTCTTTACTAGACGACGCTACGCAGGGACGAGACGTTTATGGGAACAACTCGTCGAGGAGCTTCACCGTGTCTTCTGGACACGTCACGGCGTGCCCAATCGTACGCTCGTGCGTGTAGATCTCAAAGTCGTTGCCACCCTCGTGCACCTTGTCACCGAAAAAGTGGATCTCGTCGTAGTCCTTTGGGTCCAGGTAGCGCAGACAGAACGTCTTGTCCCAGCCGCTTGGGAACACGTCGAACGAGATCTGGGTCACACGCGCAAACAAGTGAGAYACGGTCATACACATCAAGGTAAAAAGGAAGAAGGCATACCTGGCCGCCGATCGAGTACGTGAGGTTGTACTCGGCGAACTCTTCCTTGAGCTTGGCCACGAAGGTCTTGCGGATGTTGTGGATGTGGTCGTACTTTTCGAATTCATCGCGCTCTTCCTGTGAGCAGTTACGGCCAATTGGACAGATATTCATCATTCCCGTTCTGAATTCCACGAATGTGCCCCTGTTCACAAATGCGTTGAGAAGAGAGCTACCAAGTGGGCAACGGAGTGAAAAACTTACCGCTTGACTGGGATGTCCAAGTCGGCGATGTAACGGAGGACAAAGTTGACGAAGCGGTTGATCTGCTCGTTGGTGAAGTGGCTACGCAAGCTCTGCACACGAGACATATTGATCATCGATCTACACTGTACTTGACAAATGTTGTTGGCGTTCACAGTCAATAATACGTACCGTCTCGCCGATCTTAACTCCGTCGCGGTACGCCACCAGCCCGTTCTCGGAGAAGCTGTAGTCGAGGTCGTCGGTCACTGTGAGTAGGAGGCGTTAGATTGCCCAAAACATTCCTCACTCAACACTCTACGAGCATCCCACCTGTTTCCCCGAGCTGTTCCTTTTGCTTGACAAGGTCCGACCCACCAACAACACCGACGGAGATCGACTCTCGGAGCTTCTTGAGACGCTGGAGAACCTCGGGTTTGGCGCTCTACAGCCAATCCAGCGCATTCGTAAGCATTCATCCACTCTCTCTTCACGTTGGTTCCGAATCTTTACCTGGCGTGCGCGTGTGAGCGGGCCATCAATGTCAAAGAGCGCGAGAATACGGGGATTCTTGGAAGCCATGGTGAGTTGCAAAGTGATCTTCAGCTCGTCAATGCCAAGTACATCAACAACGTCGCGACGTTTCGAAGATCCACCAAAGCCATCGAAACGATGCATGCCACGTCATTCACAGTGGCATGGTCGTTTGTATTATTCCGTCTTCTATTGTACTACCACCGGTTTCTGTACCGAAGCTGGATCGTCCGGTTGTCCTTCAACTTGTTTCGCTTAAGTGCGAATGCGTCATAGGGTGTCGTCGCGCAAACATAGTTGAAGGGCACAAGAGACCGCGCATTCGTCGACATGCGACCGTCTTTCAGTCCGCGCCGCGTCACCATGGACGCCGCCAGCGGCCGCCCGCGCCTCGACGACACGCACGTGATCCTCCAGTCGCCGGCGCATGGTCTCCGCGTCCCCAAGCCAGCAGCCAAGATGGACAAACCGTGCCTCGTAAGCACCAAGATGCTCGTCGAGAGCGGCATCCAGGCCGTCGTCACGGGCATGATCATCGCTGTGGGTATGTATGGCTAGTTTGGTGGTGTATTGGTATGTGGCCTGGGGAGTKACGCTGTTTGCTTGTGTGGATCTCTAGTGCTGTGTCCAGTGATGATTGGCTTTGTCACGATGATCTATGGCCATCAAGAGTTTGAGCCCGTCATGGCCGTGCTCACCAAGATCATCTTTCTCTCCAGCGTCGCGCACCAACTTGCCATCACGTTCCTCTCGCCGCTGCCGTTCGCAATCGCCCAGACGCAAGATGCAGGTCGGGTCAAGTCGTGTTTTTCTATGGATCTTGGACATGGAT
>NSDO01000012.1:76435-86494 GCA_002286825.1 Lagenidium giganteum
GAGGTAGCCGACCGCGAGGTTCGTCGCCGTGCCAATCGACTTTCCATCCGGAGGAGCCACGATCTGCGCGAGCAGCGTGTACGCGTAGAAGTAGAGGAACTTGGAAACGGTGGATTCTGCGGCCTTGTACTGATAGCCGCGGTAGAACGAGCGGATAACCGCAACCACGTCCTGCTTCTTCTTCTTGTCGTCGTCGCTACCGCTCTCTTCGAACAGCGAGCCGCCCGACTGTAGACGCGTCTTGATCGTGTCCAGCGGATAGAGGATACTCGTGGCCAGGAGGCCGCCGACGCCCGCCGCGGACGCCGCCGCCAGCATTTGCTTGGGTTTACTCAACGCCATTGTCACGCACTTGGGATTTTGGTATCTGGTCCGACGTGTCACAACCGACGTGGGAAACCGTAATTTTCGACTCTGTTTTATAATTTATTGGTAATTTATGAAAACTTAGTGAGCATATTTGAAAGGGAGGAGCTTGACTTGAACCACCGGATAGTATGGGGAATATGAACATGGTACATTGGATTTGCGGTTATATGAACAGTTCTACGCAAGTGGGGAGCTCTACAATGACTTGGGTTTGATGTTGGCCATGTCTTCGTCAGTGTGCACAACAATCGTGTGGATTCCGTACATCACGTCGACGATCTCGGCTTTCTTCTGCTGCTGTTCCATGCGCACGTACTGCATAAACACGGGGCCGTGGTAGCTGCCAATGCCGACGAGAATGTGCCACCACGCATGCCCTTGAGGGTTGAACGGGAGCAGCTTGAGCTGACTGCAGTAGTGGTAGTCGAGCATCCAGAAGCCGAAGCCGAGGAGAGTGTTGCGAAGGAACGAACGAGCCACGGCCTTGGCACGAGGATCCTTGACTTGAGCATAGTGCCCGCAGAGACGGAAAAGACACAGCCACGCGAGAATGCCAAAGAACAACTGGAAGACGAGGGTGAAGTGGTAGATCGAATGGAGCAATGCGAAGCCACCACCGATAATGGTCAACGCAGCGACCACAACGGCGTTTGGGATACCAAGCTTCTTGTACTCGTTCTCGAAGACGATATAGATCCACACGAGAATGCCCCAGATCATCGGTGTCTCATCGAACTGCTGGTGCCTATCATAGCAATCGAATTGTCAGTCACAAGGATCAAAACGAGCAGCGTACGATGCAAAGACTTACATTTGCTGGAGCGTACCGTGGAACATAGCGGATCCGAAACCAGTAATGATGACAGAGAGGAAGAGCGTGTGGAAACGCCACTCGAAGCCTTGCTTCATTGATCGCACCAAGCCATAGAGACCAAGGATGACGAAGAGCAAGTTGCTCACAGTGTTCCAGAACTCTGCAATGTAGAAGCTGTGCTGGTAGTTGGGTTCGCACCAGTCAACCGTTGCAGTCGGTTGACCCCAAAAGCCCGTTGGGGATCGGAGACGCAGCGACGGCGAGGTATAGTTGCTGAGACTGGAGACATTCATCGCGAAAGAACCCGTACAGTAGACGTGGAGATGTGTTCAGCTCGAAGCAGAATCTACAATGAACTGTGTTCTCCCATGGTCCCGTTGGACCTCTGAGATGCTGAGATCCACCCATGCGCACGAGTGAAGTGTAGATTGGGAGACGACGTTTGTAAGTCGGTCGGTTGACCCATCCTTCGCGCATACACGCGCCAGAGACCAGGAGGCGCATCCCCTTTGTGCAACACGAGGGCAACATCAGCTGGTATGTACGCCTTGGGTGTGCACTTCGGGGCGTAATCCCCGCGCATTCGAAAGAAAAGAGTTCTCATTCGCGATCTTCTTTGATGATCGAAGCCTTCGTAATCAGTGCTGTCTCAGCTGCGGGTTGAAAGAGCAATCTATTACTCTCAAGTGTTAGCTAGCGAACTAAGCGCTCATGGATATGCTGCGCCCTCCAACTAATGAAACTCGAGTCTTTGGTGAAAATCTGCGTCAAATTGTAATATGAGTGTCTACGGATTGGTGCTGATATGCTCTTCCCCTCTCTAGCGTCACTCTGAGATACACTGACGCTGCTGAAAGGACCTCGGGGGCACTGTAGTGGGGTACTGCACGCTGACTGGACCTGTCAAATCCTTGGTGAGCTACGGGCGTGCAGATCCCACTGTGATTGCACCTTGGATGCTGCTTCGTCTTTGCTCCTTGTGATCAAGAAGAACATGCGACAAACTGACAACCAATTGTGGTGCGTGTCCTTGCTTCTACCCGAGCGAATGCGCGATGGCAGCCATTGACAGCAGCAGCATCATAGTAGAGATTCTCAGTTTGCAGTGTCAGTGTCGTGTCACGAGGGTTCACTGGTCATGTGGCTAACGGCAACACCACCAACATTCACGCGGAAACTCGAAGAATAACGAGCGACTCGTCCGGGATGTTTGCGTAATAGTGCTTTGGCGTCCTTGCCACCTGCGTCTGCTTTGCTCTGTTTTCTTGTTCAACCTAGAGAAGGAAGGATCCAGTAGCCAGGTGGTTACAGACCGCAGAACGCTGTGGATTACTCTAATGAATACGTCATAACGCACTTGGAGAGCTAATCCATTCGGACGATTGTGGACTTGACTTCAACGTTTGCGACTCGACTGTCGTAATCGCTGAGACGAATAGCGTCAACACCGCTCTGGGTGTATACCGCGGCTGCTCCTTGATTGCGATTTTGAGGTGCATGCAATGAGCGGCTGAGGTGTCGACATGCGTGAGTGAAGTTCCTGGAGTGGATGGTCTGCTGAGCTTCGCATACCTGTGTTTCAACATGAAATGGTTCGAGCATCTACGGCTTGATTCTCACGATCTTCTTTCTGTCCTTTAAGGTTGGCGCTACAGGCCACAGCTCGATGCACTGCACTGTGTCCTTTTCGTCGTTGACCGATTGTCAGATTGGGCTGAAGAGATGTAGCAAAAGGGGATCACGTGAAAATACGGTGGGAGTGGGTATCGATGCAACAAGTAGTTGCGAGCAGTGTTGCTCACCACATATGTGGAAGGAGAGAATGACAGTAGCACACTTGATCAGCGATGATGTGTCGTCTGCACAATGTGCGGTTCTCATGTCATGTGAACCGCATCATCAACGCCTCACGTCGAATCCTTTGCTGAGTGGATTCACTGGTGGCGGTGCATTCCCTTCGTTCCCGCGGCAAAAGTCTGATTTGCCCTCCTATCAGTCAGCAATGACTTGGAGTGCAACAGTGCAGAGGTCTAGCACGGAGAGGAACTCTGGTGTTGTGAGTCCCAAGTCCCCATGCGCCTTCGAGAACAAACCGAGCCATATTGCTGCAGCACATGATCGCCATCCTCCTGAGACACCGTTGCCAACGTCATCTCTGCGGAATGCATGTGTCTGGACGCGTAATCGTCCTCGAGACTGTCGTCCACAACCAGACCATGTTGAAGAAGTCGGGCCACTGTGGAGCCGGACCACACCAACTTGCCCATTCTCAACCTTATGTCTCTCATATGTTGCTATTCAGTTGCTATATCACTCTTTACGTTGCTGTAAGATGGGACATACCGGTATTCTGAGCAGACGACACCTGTCGCGAAAAGTCGCCGGGGCGATGGCGCCAGAGGGCCATGAGCTCCATGGAACGGCTGGTGCGAAGCAAGGCATGTCCCATTTCTCATCCAGCCTAGTCGGTTGCACTCGCTGCTCATCGTCTCACAGACCAACTGACGTCACCGAGGTCAAGCCACTCTCGCTCTCATGACGACGTGGACGCGAATGGAAATGGAAAACGCAACGACCAAGAGCGCAGTGGTCCATGGCTACTGGGGCGAGCCCACCGCCATGATCGACTGGTGTGAGCCCAACTACGAGTACAGCTTTTACATCGCAGAGTTCTGGAATACCATCAGCAATCTGCTCTTCGTCATCCTCGGGATCTATGGCCTCTCGCGAACCATGAAAGAAGGTTTCGAATGGCGATTCCATATGCAGTTTATTGCTGTGATCGTCACGGGTCTCGGTTCGGCTATGTTCCACGGCACACTGCAGCTTGTGTAYGTGAATGAGATGTGGACCATCTCGACGCATGGATCACTGACTCGCTTGTCGCGTCTCTGTAGGCACCAGCAATGCGATGAAACTCCTATGGTCTGGACGATGCTCATTGGGTACGTTTGATCACAAAGACGCGTTTAATGATTCGTACTGACTCACCTATGCGCACATGTGTACAGCATCTACATCATCTACAACAATGAGATCCGACGAGCTGGTCTGTCTGACAGACTCGTTGTCTCCGTCTTGACCGCGGCGGGCATCATCTTCGCCATTGTGCATGCCATCTATCGATCCAACATCTTCTTCCAGGTGATCTTTGGCTCTTTGGCCACTGTTTGTTCGATTGGAATGTGCGTGCACTACACGCAAGTGAAGGACTCTCGAGCTCGATCCGTCGCAAGATCTTACGTGCGCAACTGCCTCATCGGCTTTGCCCTCTGGCTCACGGACCTCAACATGTGCCATCACATCCAGCAACTCCCATTTAACCCTCAGGGCCACGCCTGGTGGCATCTCTTCATGGGCATCGCAAGCTACCACGGCCCAGTGTTCATGCAATACGTTCGTCTCGACGAGCTCAAGCGAAACCCCAAGATCGTAGGCACGCCTTTCGGCCTCGAGACGATTGTTATTGACGGTTGGGACGAGAAGACCACCGATAGCCAGACCAAGAAAGTGTTGTAAGCTCAGTAGAGAGCATTTGCCTACGAAAACCCAAGCTACATGTCGAATTGTGAATGAATATCTAGTTTACCCCTCTGGCAACCACGTTGAAGTGATCTAGTCAGTAAATAAGTAAATGCATGGTAATCCATTGATATAAGTTATACTGTAAGTACATGTATTGATATATCGTCGCCTGAGTCTGACGTGGTTATGTTGAGCTTATGTTGCCTTGCTTTTGATGTGCATGCTCACGCCTCATGTGACTGCGCTTGTCGTCGTCCATCGCTAGGAAGTGAGCGTAATCACCCCTCGCAGATTCAACCACCCGTGTGCGGGAGAGGAGCGCCAGCTACGTACGCACGGGCGCGAGCATTCGACGGCAACAATGGCGTCCAAGTTGCGCGTCGTCGACGGCTTTTGGGGTGAACCTACTGCGACCATCGACTGGTGCGAACCCAACTACGAGCACAGCTTCTACGTCGCCGAGTTCTGGAACACCATCAGCAATTTGATTTTTGTGGCTCTGGGGCTTTATGGCTACTGGCGGTCGGCGAAAGAAGGGTTCGAATGGCGCTTCCGCTTGCAGTTTCTCGCTGTGATGGTCACGGGCTTCGGCTCTGCCATGTTCCATGGAACGTTGCAGCTTGTGTACGTGTCTCTGTGTGATTGGGCTCATTCTTCTTTGTTCTGACGTCGTCATGAAGTCATCAGCAATGCGATGAAACGCCAATGGTCTGGGTCATGCTCATTTGGTGCGTCTGCGAATCTAGAACTCAGATGGACCCTGTGATCTCACTGACTTCATCTTTTGCGTAGGATCTACACGGTCTTCAATCATGAAATCCGCGAGTTGGGAGTCTCGGACGCCGTGATCTTTTGCTTTCTCACGCTTCTTGGCGTCGGCTTTGCTGTTGTCCACGCCATCTACCGCTTCACGACGCTCTTCCAACTGCTCATTGCTGCCATGGCCATCTCGTGTTCCTGTCGTCTCTATTACCACTACCAGCGAGTTCGCGATCCGCGTGCTCGAGCTGTGGCAGTCTCGCATGTCCGCTCGAGCCTCATCGCGCTGGCTTGCTGGCTTGTGGATTTCCACTTGTGTTACTACGTGCGAAAGCTGCCCGTCAACCCGCAAGGTCACGCGTGGTGGCACATTTTCATCGGTATCTCCAGCTACCACGGCCCACTCTTCATGCAATACGTCCGTCTCGAAGAGCTCCAACGCCGCCCCAAAGTCGTGGCGGCCTTGATGGGCATTGAGACCATCGTCATTGAGCAAAAGAAGAAGGCATCGTAGAGCTATTGTATCTAGTCTTTTTGACGTTTAGAGCGGTCTGTCTGGTCTTCACCACATGCGCAATCTGTGTCCAGGGCCTGATGAGTACCCGGAGATGATGATGGGTGCACCAGGGTTGAGTTATGTTGCGACAGTGTTGCATCATCCAACTGTACATTCTGCGAGTCACACAGCAATCCTCTCTCTCACTTGCTGAACCGACACGTGCGTCACACTCCGTCAGTGGAGTCCTTGGGCGAACACGCGCGATTATGACGAGTTTACGCACGACCGACGGCTTCTGGGGCGAGCCTACGGCCACCATCGACTGGTGCGAGCCCAACTACGAGCACAGCTTTTACATCGCCGAGTTCTGGAATACTATTAGCAATCTGCTCTTCGTCGTGCTCGGGTTCTATGGCCTCTGGCGATCGGTGCAAGAAGGGTTTGAATGGCGCTTCCACGCGCAATTCATCGCCGTTATGATCACGGGAATCGGCTCCGCCATGTTCCATGGCACGCTGCAGTTAGTGTACGTGGACGTCATGTCCACCATGACGAGGAGGAGGAAGGGATGCGTCTAACCGAGATGTGTTCGTCGTAGTCACCAGCAGTGCGATGAGACACCGATGGTCTGGGCCATGCTTGTCTGGTACGTCGTCTTTTGCTGTTGTCTTACGATAGGTGAGACTGACATCATCGGTTATCGGTAGGATCTATATCGTCTACAACAATGAGATTCGCAAGTCGGGGCTCTCGGATGCCGTGATGATTCCTTTCCTCGCTTTCCTCGGCATCGGCTTTGCGATCATCCATGCGATCTATCGCTTCACGACGCTTTTCCAAGTCTTCTTTGGCATTCTCGCGAGTTTGTGCTGCATTCGTATGTGTATCCACTACACCCAAGTCAAGGATGCTCGTGCGCGGGCTGTCGCGATATCCTACGTGCGCAATAGTCTTGTCGGATTTGCGCTCTGGATGATGGACTACCATTACTGCTACTACATGAAGCAACTGCCGGTGAATCCGCAAGGACACGCGTGGTGGCATATCTTCATGGGCATCGCCAGTTACCACGGCCCAATCTTCATGCAGTTTGTGCGCATGGAGCAACTTGAGAAGAGTCCCAAGATCTACGACAATGTCTTTGGCATTGAGTCAATCACCATCGACGCTCCAGTCGAGAAACAAAAAGATCTCTAGATATGTCGGAGGGATTCGATTTCGTATGAAGCGTTTAACCACAAGAATGTGTGTTAGAATTATATGTTTTCTATGTCGAGTCGAGCATACTATCACGTCGGCTTGATCGTGACACTAGCTTTGGTAGAGTCGTGACGCGAGTCACCTCGCCACCATGTCCATCAAGAGCTGGCACAACAATCCGACTAGTTGTATGAGTTCGTATCTCGTCCAAGATTGGCGTTGCTGATGGACTCGTGGGCTTTGATGGCATCGTTGGCATTGGAGGGAGGTGCTGAGAGCTCTTGGAGAGTGCCTGATGCAACGAATGGCGCTTGTCATGTACCTTGGTGAGCTTGGCCTGAGCGTTTCTCAGTGAGTCTAGCAAGCGCTGCAGCTGCTCGATGTTGACGTTCATGTTATCCAACTCGTTGAAGATCGCGCCGTCGTCAGCGTTGAGAGAGTTCATCCGAATGAGCTTTGGCTTGGATCCTGAAGAGCTTTCAGCTTCTGATAAGCCGTGAATGAATGGTTTCGGACTCGTGGAGCCGTCGTCATGAGGCACTTCGTCCATACAACTCACATCGACTGCGTGGGCATTATCGAGCACCTTGACGTTGTAGATCTTGGCTTTCAAGCGTGTGTCGAGTCGACGCTTTTCGGACTCGGCAAACAGACGCTCGTAGATTTGTGGGTAGAGGTCGAAGACTTCTTCCACATCCTTCCGCATTAGACTCTTCAACTCGCAAAAAGTCGCGGAAATGACCGTACATGACCGAGTCATGTTCCGAAGCAAGCCCATCTCTCCAAAGAAACATCCCTGCTTCAGCACAGCAAGCAAAGTACCATTGTCAGGCGAAATGACTTTGACTTTGCCGCGACTCACGATCGCCATGGAGCTCGCAGGCTCTCCTTTGTGAAAAATGACGTCTCCTCGCATGTAGAGCTGCGTTCGAAGCTTCATCACGACACAAGCGAGGCAGGAGTCGGAGCAATCCTGAAACAAGGGCACTGTCGCGATCAAAGAGCGGTGAATGTGTAGCGCAATCTCGGATCGTAGAGCAGGCGACAAGTCTTCGTCCTCGTAAATCGCCTTTTCATATCGATCCGACGTGTTTTTCATACGCCACAGCGTCTCGTAGTACGATTTYGTCGCCTTACGAAGCTCAACAGGAACTTGCAGCGCCTTGAGATCGCTCATCACCATCCGCACTTTTTCTTGGTACTGAACAGCGCGATTGCTCGATCCCATGATGACACTGGTGATACTGGCGATGGTTATGGACTGGAAGACAAAGCCAATGATGGAAAGCACCGCGCAAATGAAATAGTCCTCGCGAACGACTGGCACACTCGAGATGTCCATGAGAAGCATCACCGACACGTGCAGCGCTTCGCCGTAAGCGACAGCTTCGTTGTTTTCGAATGCTGCGAGGTCGAAGACGTGGTCTGCCCAAAGACATGCCACCCAGTGGATCACAGAGAGATAAATCCCAAGACACTGAACGGTGTACGCATACTTCATATACTTCCTGTAGCGGACAAGACATGATCATATGAGGCAAATTGGGGCAATGAGATGGCATCGACTTCCACGTACTGCACAAACTTGATGATACGAGCGATCCGAAAGAGTTTCTAAGAAGTACAGGGGACCCGTCAACAAGGAAACAGCACATGAATTCACGAACGAGACGCAACCATACCGGAATTTTCATGTACTTGACAGACGCTTTGATAGCCTTGCGTTCAATGCCCGACGAGTGATTCCCAACGAATAACTCGAATGGAATCGAGCCAATGAGATCAATCAAGAACCAGCTCTAGGTCAACAGATAAGAGATGAGTTTCAAGTTGGATGTCAGCTACCTCGCATCTACACTCCACTCACCTTCATATATCTAACTGCGACTTTCTTGGGATCCATGACGACGTCTGCATCGACATTGTAGCCTGTTCTGTTCAGGTAGTACCCAAACGCCAAGTGGTTAGAGCTCCGTTGCGTTTTCATATCAGAATCCATTCGGCTTACCGGAAGTTGACGAGCACGTCAAGGATATAAATCAAATCTGTGGATTTGTTAAAGATCTTCCAGTGCAGACTGGTTCCTTCGCCGAACGCGATCGTGTATGGGACGCGCCACATGAGCAAAATTGTGATCAAAGCCATGAGTAGATCCCATATGTATCGCGGCATAGCGTCTGGGGCGACCATATACTTGTGTTTGCGTTGCGCCTGGGCGAGACGAAGCTGCCGCTCATGCTCAGCGACTTTGAGGGAGACTCGGTTAGTTGCAGGAACGATCTCCGCCTTCCATCCGGCCAGTCCGAATGGGACTCGACCACGACTCAGCTTCACGGGGTCTGTTGACTCATCAATCAGAGAGTTTTGTGCAGCCGGTTCCATCTTGCTCGAAGGAAGGACTTTAGACGACACGCGTTCACGATCATCGATAGAGCGGAGAGCTGTCATCCACGTCACGCAGGTGCTCCGAGGAAATACGCACAAGTGAGCTGCCAAAAAAAGATGTCTCTTTAATCTCAATAAATATGCCACGTGATCTTGAAACAGTCAAGGTGTCATAAAAAAGTGACATATATTCCCAGCGTATAATAATATATCCTGTGGAATATATGTCACAATCTATTGATACTCGGACAATAAGTTATTGTTGAATCGTGCCTCATACTGAGATCGAAGTCTGTCGATGAACTGATGGAGAGTAGGTAATCATGCCCGCCAAACAAATACAGCATAGTCAGTCATATCGAAGGATGATAGATAGTGATATTTGTAAGTGGCTTGTGTTGTTCGTCCATCAAATAAAAGGTTTACCTTTCCGTTTCTTTTCGCGTATGGTAGGAACAGGTTATCAACACATCGACGTAGGCCAAAGTCCTTGGCCATCTGGGGTTTA
>NSDO01000012.1:429945-441386 GCA_002286825.1 Lagenidium giganteum
AGCTTCTTGGAAATCTCGATTGGGTACGGGTCTTCACCGCAACGCCATCGCACTTCGTCACCATCCTCGTGACGGAAGACATCCTCCTTCTCACCCGTGCGCTGGTTAGTCTGACACATGTGGAGCAAGTCCACGAGGCACTGATCGTTCTGTCGGTCACGGAAGAAGACTGGTGGGAAACGATCACGCACTGCGCGATCAGCAGCCGCAACCTTGAGGCCTTCGTAGTGATCGAGGGCCAACGCAAGCGCCTCGAGCCACTGGCCTTCTTCCACGAGTGTGTCAATACGTTGCGTCCACGGCTGCACACGCGCCGTCTGCAGCTCCTTCAGACCCAAGAGGTACAAGATGTTGTCACAACCACGGAAACTGTTGGAGAAGCTTCGTGCGTTCTTGCCTCGGTACGATGCAAACACGAGTTCGAGCGACGAGACGTCGACGATTTCCAACTCCTGACGCGACATGACATCGTAGACACAGATCTCATCATGCGAGTTCAAGTACACGACGACCTGATCACCCAGCCACTGGATGGCCATCGTATCACTCGACGATTCGATCTGGTCGTGCTCTTCGAATGTCGGCCAGCCGTGCTTCGAATGCGAGTGGTTCTGACCACCCGGGAAGACGACTTCCAAGAACTGCACGTGCTTGCCCCAACCGCGCGCGAGCACAGGAGCCAAAGCTCGCGAGCTGCCAGGGAATGAGATCCAGGCGAACGCCAGCGACGGCAGAACAGGATCGTCCGCACCAATCTCTTCTGGTCGCATCCAGCGATGCAGGATCTTGACCTCTGGCTCGATGGCGATGATGAATGTGACTTTCTCACTACTGAGCGCAGCCAAACAGTACTGGTCTGTGAGGTGCGAGATCTTGGCGTTACCCGCCGACTGCGGGAGGATGGAGAGTGAGAGGATACGGCCAGCGGAACCATCATAAATCGGGTCCACATCCACGACGTAGACCATACCCATCATCTTAGAGAAGTTGACCTTGTTGACGATACCACTGCGTTTACAAACGACCGAGTTAGTAACCCAACAGAAATTCTAGGACAGACGGATGACGTACTTCGTATCGACCGACATGAGCACAGGCTTCTGGTCCTTGAGGAATCGCAGACTCACGACTGGGTTCTCGTGTGCGTCTGAGACGGCCTTGAGCGATGTGCCCTTGATCATATCCCACAAGACGATACGGCCGCTCTGGTAACCACAGACCAAGTAGTCACTGCCTGGCGACACATCAATAGCTGTGATGGCGCCGTCGCTGTCCGAGTCGTTCGTGTTGCCCAGGACTTGACGAATCTACATTATAAAAAAGTCAGCAACGAGCAATCCATCCATCCATCACGTTTCCACGGAACGTACGTTCTGGAAGTGGTCAAAAATGAGCACGAGGCCCTTGGAGGTACCAATAGCGATGAACTTGGAGTGGATCGCGACCACCGTCGGCGAGCCAGGACCATGTTCCTTGAACTCAATGTTCTTCTTGAGCTGTCGACTGATCGTCTCCATGGCCTCGACCTTGACGACACCCGTTGACTTCTTCTCGTCTTTGCCATTCGCGTCTGCGTTCAGCGACGCCAGCGTGATCTTCTTCTTGGACTTTGGTCGGTTCGCCGGTTTCCGCTTGGTCGCGCTCTTGGTGCGTGCATTCGACCGCAAACGCCGCTTCACCTGTAGCGGCGAGACCAATTCCACGCCGACACAGCTCAGCAGCTGTCGCTCTCGGGCCTCGGCAATCTCCAACGGACTGCGCATCGCGCCATTGAGCTTATCACTCGAGGCGGCCGAGAGCAATCCGGCATGTCCGCCCACGCCAATCTCCGTCACGCTCTTCTTCCGGTCGATATGCAGCGAGCCACTACGCGCCTTGACGGGCGCGTTGACCACCTCCATGCCGGGCATGGGCGTGAGGGCCATGGTCATCGTGGCCGGCGAGAAGAACTCGTCTTCGCCGGTGGGACTCGCGGGCCCGTCCTCGGCCGCCTCTTCCTCGCGCAGGATCTCCTCGAGCGTGATGCTGGCCAAGTCGACGTCTCCCAGGTCCTCATCGTCGCTGTCCTGCAGCAGCAGACTCTCTACGGGCGTGCGGATGCTCATCTTCTCCCGACGTCGCCACTTGAGCTCTTCGTGTAACTAGGGGGGAGACCCGAACATCCCGCGGACCGTTCTTATACCACGTCACTATAGAGAGACAAGGTGACACGAAGGTGGCCCAAACAAACAGTACTACTACATACGATATAATACCCCACCTCATGGGGTACTATTCCTGGGTTAACGAGTCCGTTGCCGTTTACGAGCTTCGTACTTTTGATCAAACTTGCGACGGAGGTTATGAGGGAGATTCTCGGCCGGTTCCCACGTCTGGTCATCGTAGCCGACCCATTTGACCAGGTACTTGAACGTCTTGAGCTTGGTTTCCTTGTCGCGAACGGTCTTCCGGTCCATAATGTCCTCCACGACGTACTCATTCTCGCGCACGGGCTGGCCTTCGTACTCTTCAATCAGATCCTTGGACACGTTCTTGGCGGGCTCCCATGTGGGGTCATCGTAGCCGACCCATTTGATCAGGTACATGTCCTCGTCGCCAAAGTCCCGACCTCGCCGCTTGTCGAGAATACACTCAACTTCGTACACGTCCGGATCGTCGTCATCAAACAGATCGTTCTTCTCTTCCTCTTCGTCCTCATCGGACGACAGCACGACTTCGATAGGTGGCAAGTTCGACTTGGCAGGTCGCTTCTTTGGCGACGAGCTTCTTCGTTTCCGTTTGGTCTTGGAGTCTCCTTTCTTCTGCTCCTTGCTCTTGCTCCTGCTCTTCCTTGGCGGCGACACGACTTCCACATCACTGTCGGACGAGAGATCCGAACTGCTTGGGTTGGACGACGTCTCTGTGGTGGATGAGCCATCCGAGTCGCTGGCCGAGTCGTCCACGCGGTTCCGTACTCGCTGTGCTTTGTTGCGATCTTCCTTCGCCTTGGCTTTCCCCGTGCCATTGCTCTTGCTCTTGGTCTCGTTGCTCTTCAACAGCTCCTTCTGGCTCTCTTGCACCTCCTTGACTCGTTCTTTCCGCTCTTGCTTCATGATCTGTCGTAGCGAGTCCAGACTGATCTCGTTGCTGATGGACTGGTCTTCGTGCTCTTCGTAGCTCCGCATCCAGTCGCGGATCAGATGAAACTTTCTCGACTCGGGCACCACATGCTCGAGCATCGGGATCGTCCGGAGCGCGCCGATCGTGAACTGATCTCGCACTGTGTTGTACAGCCCAAGCGACTCGGGCAGGTCATTGCAGAGCGTCACGAGTGCGCGATCCACGAGGATCTGGGTCTGCTCGAGGTTCATTGTGCCGTCTTTCCGCCGCGCTTGTGACAACTACAAGCCGTCTTTTCAGCCGAAAGCCTCGATATAGCGAGTAGGACGTCCCCACTACACGTCTAAGGTACCACGAGTCCTTGTTGGCTCCCACAACGCGCTCTAGACGTCGCGCACGGCGCTCGTCTTGGTCACGTGAGCCTGATAGGAATGTGCCCACTCCACCTTCCGGTTCGAAAATGTACCGTACATCCCCATAATACAAGCCTCTTGTCCACTTATCACCCATTAATCCAACTGCAATCTATGGGTGTTTGGGTGGTTTTGAGGGTGGGTGGCGCCAATTGGCAGTCGGCACTATGGCAATGACGTCGCCTGGAGTCGAGGGCCAGGTACATGTCGACGCTCTGGATGCCCACGAGGGCGACACAAGCACAGCCAATGGCACAATGGACGCGGAAGTGGCCGCTTCCCCATCTCGTGCGCAGAAACGAGCGCTGAAGCGTGTAGTGGACGCCATGGAAGGCTTTGTCCAGCAGCTCCAATGCGCCATTTGTCTCTGTCCGTACACCAAGCCGGCGTCCTTGCCGTGTAATCACTGCTTCTGTGAAGAATGCATCCATCGCGCATTGGAGCTCAAGCCTGTGTGTCCGATCTGCAAGACACCGGCCAAGAAACGCCGATTGCGATATGATACCATGATCCAGCAGCTTCTGCACGCGACCGATCTCTGGGCGAGTGCCCAGAACCCAATCGATCTGACGCTAACACCCGAGCCCGTGCGACCCAAGACGACTGTGGAGGCCCCGAGCTTCCTATTGCTCGCGGAGGAGACGACGCCCGTGCGAATAAACCCATTGATCGTGGCCGCGCCGAGTGAAGAGCGCGCGAGTCCGACACGGCGGCGGTTGCTAGAAGAGTCGCCCACTCAACCCACACAGATGACACAGCTCCCGTCGTCGCCCATGCTGCTCGCACAGGTGGAAGTAGACGTCGCCATGCCCTCACCGGAGAAATCACCCGAGCAAGCGAATGATACGTCACATCGACCGACGAATGGTCTCATTCCACATACGTTTCCGTTGGGATCGAAGGCACAATTGGAACGGGTGATTACAGAGACTATGATCGAACGGGCCGAGCAGCATGCAAATGGACAGTCGCAGCCGTTTATGGTGGGGCAACTGGTTGAAGTGATCGATCGAACGTGGCGTGGTGTGAACAAACCGGGCGGAGCTGCGTGGATCACTGAGATCAATGCCGGTAAGCACTCATCAATTGGTTTCGGATATTTACTGCCATGAACTAATTTTCCGGGTGGAACAGACGGTACGTACAACGTCCGCTACATTATCGGCACGCGCAAGGAGAGCAACATTCCCGACATGTACATCCTCACTCCAAGAGAGGAGATGGTGTCATTCGCCTCACCTGGAAGTTCAGTCAAGAAGCATCGGCGGAAATCCATCAAGTCGTCCAAGACAACGCCACAGAGTGTGGATCTTCT
Source organism: Lagenidium giganteum (assembly GCA_002286825.1). NCBI lineage: Eukaryota > Oomycota > Peronosporomycetes > Pythiales > Pythiaceae > Lagenidium > Lagenidium giganteum. The sequence goes on from NSDO01000012.1 coordinate 434,773, forward strand.
CGCAAATGGCCACCTCAAGCACCGTCCACCGCAAGCCGATGCGGTTCTGTTGTTCTCGGGGTACTCGGATGACGACATGATCCAGATGCGTGTTTGGGCAGATACGATTGGCGCCCAGGTGTTGAATCAATGGTCGGACTATGTGACGCATGTGATTGCAAAATGTGCGACGAACAAGGAGATCGTTGATAACGCCTTGGAAGCCGAAGCTGAGAGTGGTTCGGCGGTCAACCCGACACGGAAGAGAGCATTGTTCCGTGAGCAGACCAACAAGCGCTGGGTCAAGATCCGCTCGCTCAAGTATCTCAAAGGACTCGTAGGTGGACGATGGATTGTGAGCGAAGGCTGGCTACGTGGTACGTGGGGCGTGGAGCATGCATGATGAGAGAGCATTGGTCTTGAGCTGACAAATTGTTGTACAGAATGCGCTAGGCAAGGAAAACGTGTGAGCGAGGCTGCGTTCGAAACCGACGGACACCTCAAGGCTCAGCATATCGAATCTGCATGTCGCCGCGCTCGCCTGTTACGAGAAGCCAATCTCCATCGGCTTGGACCGTCACCTCACGCGCTTAAACTGGGCACGCAGCTCTTTGTTGGTCTCTGTTTCCACATCTTCGGAGAGTTCTTGCCGCCAATGCCTCCTCCTTCGGAACTCGATACGCTTCTACGTATCGGTGGTGGCAAAGTGATTCGATTCCTCGACGACATTGCTGCGGAAATGGACAAAGAAGAGAACCGTGGTCGCATTCTTGTCATCATTTGCGATAAATTAAATGCGGCGATGCTGCGGCGCACGACAAAGGAGCTTACTGCATTGCCGCAGCTGCAGAGTGTTGAAGGAAAGCGGGTTGTCAGCTATCAGTGGCTGCTAAACAGCATCAGTGAAGCCACACTACGCTCATTCCAGTGAGATATAGGTAAATAATTGTGCGGCAATTAATTTATTGGCGAAATGCTTACAAAATCTGCCGGAACAAAGCAGACACGCCATATCAACGATGCAGATGTTGCTTTCTGTCAATTGCTAGTCGTCTTCCGAAAGCACTGTCAGTCAAACCGAGTTGATTAGTTCGTCGATCGAGAACGCCCATTCAAGCAATCTGTGCTTCGTCAACTTTTGGCGCGAGGTTCTTGATGTAGAGTGCCGCAGAAGGGGAACCGCGCTGATAATTCTTCATCGCCTTTTCCTTCTCCAGTTCTATCACAGAAATGGAATCATCAGGTAATGAAGTCTCGTCACGTGGCGAGACGACTTTAGTCTTTGTCATACCTTTAGCTGTGGCTCGTGTAGCTTCGAGGCTTTGAGCCGACAACTCATAATCTGTCCTTGGATATTGATGAAAGCTCTGTGTGTGAATACAAGGTGAGTTCATGAACATTTAGCCATTCCCACGTTGAATGAGACGTACTACCAACATTGGTTTACCACTAACGACAACGCAGTGGAGAGTATCGACTGCGTCGTTGGCAATAGCTTCAGATGGGAATGAGAGTAGTGCTATGTGTTCCTCTTGTCTGAGGTCAACCCGCATCTCACTTCACGCCAAGACGGATCAGTAAAGTTACGAGCATGACATGCGACAACAGAAACTTGCCTGAGCTCATAATTGGACGGGAGAACGTGGCCAAAGACATAGATCAGGGTGTTCTCGTCGACATCTGTGGAGAGATTTCGCACGCAAACAATTGAAGATAGCTCGCCACGATGATAATTCGCGAACAAAGGATCTTGAAGTGTCTCTGTCGTGAGAAGAAGAGAATGGTCGTCAATTGAGATGATGCACCTATAAAAACGTTAGCTCCACGTACCTATTGGATCAAGTCGCTGACGGTCAAGCTCTGCGACAGAGATTACACCGGGACGACGTCGAGGCGGATTGCGATCAAGCTCGAATCCATGGACGGCTGTTGTGGACGGAAGTGGTCGTTTCTTGCCGGTGAGCTTGAGCTCGTGCGATACCAGCATCTGCGTTTGGTTTGAAGCTGGTGGAGCGGGTTTCATCAAGACTCCTTCGGTAGGTTTCTCGTCTTCCGACTCGTCGTCTTCTTCGACCTCTTCATTTTGTGCTATACGTCCATTCGACGACGACAAACGACGCTTTTTGCTGATAGGAGTTGTTTGTACGGGCGCCATACGTGCCTCCGAGAAGACACCTGGGATCGCGTCGACATCGAAGGGCGGTGGAAGATTCATTTTGTTCATCAAATGGAGCACTTGGGTATAAAAACGTGGAAGCGCAATCAGAGCTAGACACGAAACAAAGGTAAAGTAAAACAAGGTAAACCCTGGACGTCTCCCAAACATCTTACCGTTGGCAATGTTTCGAACGATGGGAACTGTCGCCTTGGGATACTTGTAATGTAATTGCGGAGATGGCGCATAGTGTAATCTATTGTAGAACGCATCATGAGTACCCCAGCATATGAAGGAGTAGACTCGTAGCACCTACCCGAGATGCGGTGCCAATGGTGCGGGCGCTAAGCCCACGTTCGACGGGTTTGGCGGAGGCAGAGGAGGCGCAACGATCACTGGTGGCGTAGTACTTCTAGCAGTGTGTAGCAATTCAATTTTTGCTCTTGCAGTTGTTGCTGTTGCCTCTGTTTCCGCGTCGTCTGCTTCGATGACGAGCTTGTGTCCGGCCACTTCGAAGCGTTCCAGTCGTCGTCGTGCCTCCTCACGCCGCTCGATCGATGGGAACTCGGCAATTGCAGTCTGCGATGGCTTCTTCGCACCAAGTATCGTCTCGAAATGCTGTTCAAACACTCGCAATGCTTCAGATACGTTGCTTTCATAGTCAAAAGGCTTTAGACGTACCTGTCGACGGAGGACACGCACACGCGTAGCACCATAGTGACGCAGCAGCGACGTCACCGCGTCCACAGAGAGTACGCTAGGGAGGTTCCGCACACGCAGCGCATGCATCAGCGGCGTCTCCGTCGCCCCAGGCGCCGCGTCGGTCGCCACATCCACCGCATCGACTCCTGGCGGTGGCATATTGACCAAATGGACGGTATCGGTACCGTGTATTTACCGTATTCTAATACACGCTAAAATAGCGTAAATACCGGGTATACTCGTGCAGAATGCATGTCGTCACAGGTTGAAGACGAATGACGTGGCGCAGGTTGACGGGAAAACACGTAAGTGAGACCGTAATTACGGGTACCTTGGAGCATGCGGTTGTCACAATTGATGCAAACGACGGTGAGGAACAGAAGCAGGTTGCTGTATTTCTTTCTACAGCCCCCACAGCATCTATACGACAAGACAATGGGCTTTGGTTCGACGGATCGCGTCTCAGCCTTGCATCGACGGAGCCCCACGCGCTTATCGCATTGGTTTAGTTGGTGAGAACCTCCTGGAGACGCTGCATGAGCTCGCGCTGCTCTTCTGGCGAGAGCTTGATGATGAGGTTGACAATCATGGCAACCGAAGGGACAGGGGAGCTGGAGACAACAGGAGCAAGGTCAGTAGATAGCTCCCAAAGAAAGAAACAGAGCAATACCCAGTCGTACCGGATGAACGTCTGGTAGTAGACGCTCGTGAAGAGCGCCGTGATGAACTGACAGTCCATGCGGTCCATCACGCCGCCGTGGCCAGGGATGACCGAGTCGAAGTCCTTCAAGTTGTACGTGCGCTTGATGGCGGACGCGTAGAAACCACCAAATGGCGCGACGACCGATGCGAAGATGGAGAAGACAATCGAGTGGAACTACGGTACACAGCAGTGAGAGAGGTCAGCTCCACACACTTTTGTACGACAAACCAATAGCACGCATACCTGGATTGGCAAGAGCGTGAACTCAGTGGTGCCGATGTAACGCTTCAAGAAAGCTGGGAGGCTGTACACGTGTGGAGAAAACACGTCACGTGGCGTGCACGACAATGGTTCAGGAATCAACTACGAACACGGAATCGAGGTCAGTCATCGTTCCAAATCAAGCTCGCATACGATAGTGTTACCTGAAGGCTCTCGAGAGGGCAAATCATCCACTGGAACTTGGAGAGCCACGCACTGGCGAAGAAACCAAAGAGAATCGTGCAAAGGAAAGCACCGATGTAGCCTTCCCACGTCTTGTTTGGCGAGAGGCGGAGGAACGGCGTCTTGATGAACTTGCGACCAGCGATTTTACCACAGAAGAAGGCAAAGCAGTCGTTGCAGACCACGAGCGACACAGGAAGCACAAACCAAAAGAGACCTACAAACACGGTGATGAGTACCGCACGGCATATTAAAGGGGATTCGCTTAGCCAATGTACCATTGAAGATGTTGGTAAGCACATACTTCATCTGGAACACGATCATGCCCAACGTCACAATCGTCCACGTGTACTGACCTACAAACAGACACGGGTGAGTGATGCGTGAATTCGCCGATATGGATGGGTACATACCCATCTGGTACTTGTAGTAGCCTACATGCATCCGACACCAACAGCAAGCACGAAGATGATCCGTCAGAGAGTCAACCATCAAAACTGAAGCAGACAACATAGACTTACCCTTCTTGAGACTGAGCACCGACATGACAAAGAGCGCCGTGTACATGGTGAACGAGATCCACGTGTGGTAACGGAGGTAGTGCACGAGGATTGGTGGGACAAAGCGCAGCTTACGCGTCTCCAAGAACACGCCAAATGAGTCGCCGTAGTTGAAGAAGAGCGCGACGAAGAACCACATCCACTGCACCGAACGGAACCACGGGATGCTCTTCTCGGCGGCGGCCTTGTAGCGCACGTTGACCAGTTCTCGGAAGATGAGCGTCTGCAGCACGACCACCATGACCCAGGCGTACAAGTGTCCGCCGTACATGATGAGCATGAAGAGGCCGATCATGGCAAAGCCGACGACCACTCGCGTCATAAACTTTTTCAAGCTCGACTCGTTGGGCTTGGGCGCGGGCGGGCCGCTCATGGCGTCGGCGTCGCTATCGTCCGTGGTCTCCTCCTTGTGGCGCTTGTCATCCTCCTTCTTGCCGCGCTTACGCAGCGTCGTGGCGCTCATGTCTGCTTGTCCCTTCGTTCGATCGGGAGAGGGCGATGATGATGACGCTCGGCGAGGAAGTCGGGAAGGTGGTGTGGCGCATCACTTTTGTACACTAAAATAGGTTTTTAACAAGTTAGTGTGGTGTACACTACATAGTGCTTGAAGCTATTGAGATCTTTGTCAGTCACTCGCAACTAGTCGCACATGGCGACGGCTTGACTCCTCTCATTTTTGCTTCCTTCCAGCGACGACGCAAGTGAGAACGAGAGGCATGCGTTACGCAGGACTAAGCGCGCTGCTCACGGCGCTGCTGGTCGCGGTGGCCGCCACCACGGCGCTCGGACAGACGCCGGAGCTCCAAGTACCTCTGCACGACCCCGTCGCCGCAGCGCGAGGCCTCATCACTCGACGCCTCGGAGCTGCTTACAACGACCAGGTGCGATGGGGAAGAGATCTTTGAGATATGGGGATGGAGGGGACTGACGAGGGGTGGCTTCTAGATCGAACTGCATGTGATTCCGGCGGCGGATGATGGTCTGGATGTGTTTGAAGTGGGCAACAAGGATGACAAGATCTCGATCGGTGGAAGTTCGGCCACCGCCATTACGTACGGCTTGCAGTGGTATGTAGTGGTTTCTTGTTGATATGTGTCTTGTTGAGACCTCTGACGATGATCACATGGACGTAGGTACCTCAAGACGGTTGTGCACACGCAGACGGACTGGGATGACCACGAGCTCCAGCTTCCGGACAAGCTCCCCAAGGTCGATTCCCCGATCAAACAAAAGCGCGCCACCAAGTACACGTACTACCAGAACGTGTGCACGGTCAGCTACTCGTCGTGGACGTGGGGATGGGAGAAGTGGGAGAAGCACATTGACTGGATGGCACTTAACGGTTCGTACGCCGTGTTGAGTCTGTCACATGCCACTTGAGTTGACACTTGCGTAACTGTTTGGTAGGTGTCAACATCCCGTTGGCATTCACCGGTCAAGAGAAAGTGTGGCAAGCTGTCTTCAAGAACCACTACAACATCAGTGACGCGGGGCTGAACAAGTTCTTCGCTGGTTCGGCCTTCCTCGCGTGGGGTAGAATGGGCAATCTCCGTGGTAGCTGGGTCAAGGGCCCGCTTCCACAAGCCTTCATTGACGACCAATATGAGCTGCAGCTCAAGACTCTCGCTCGTTACCGGGAGTTTGGTATGATTGCGGCTCTGCCGGGCTTTGCTGGCCACATTCCGGAGGAGCTCCACGTCAAGTACCCTGATGCCAAGTGGATGCGCTCGCCCAACTGGGGTGACTTCACAGATGAGTTCTGCTGTGTCTACATGCTCGAAGCGACGGACCCACTCTACTTGGACATCGGTCGCAAGTTCATTGAAGAACAGACACGCCTGTACAACTACACGTCGTCGCTCTATCAGTGCGATACATACAACGAGATGGACCCAGACACGACTGATCCCCAAGAACTTGCTGCAGCTTCCAAGGCTGTGATTGACAGCATGACAGCTGCTGATCCAAAGGCCGTATGGCTTATGCAAGGATGGCTCTTCCTCAGTGGTTACTGGACGAAGGATCTCACACGTGCTTACCTCTCCGCTGTGCCCAACGACCGAATGATCAT
>NSDO01000146.1:0-32899 GCA_002286825.1 Lagenidium giganteum
ACTACAACGACGACTTGATCGACGGCTGCGTGCTGCACACGCTCGTGGCGCCCACACCCACGAACCCCATGCACCAGATCACCGTCAAGTGGACGGCCATGGAGACACCATCGCGCTTCATCAACAACCGCGACTTTGTCACGCTGGAATGCCAAGACACGTTCACGGACTCGAGTGGGAAGCGCGGATGGGTGCGATCGATCCACTCGGTCAGTCTTCCTGATGTGCCCGACCTCTACGACAGCTACGGTCTTGTAAGAGGGAAGCTTGGTCACACTGGCTACGTGTTCATTGAGTCCGACAGGCCTGGGTACTTGGAAGTGATCCATATGTACCAAGTCGACCTGCAGGGAAGCGCCGTGGTGCCGCACTCGCTGTTCCGACGGGCGATGAAGACGCGCGTTGCTGCCATCGTCAAGGTCAACAAGCGTCTGCGAGAGCTGCGACTGAGTCAAGAGCGTCTCGTGGACGACTGCGACCTGGTTCCTGCACGTGACCGCGTGCGTTGCGTCGTGTGTTCGGCAAAGTTCGGTTTATTGGTGAGAAAGCACCATTGTCGACGCTGCGGCGAAGTTGTTTGCTCGAAATGCTGCTCGCAGTGGACGATCAAGCGTGGTGATGCCGATGCGAAGGTGCGAGTATGCGTCACATGCTGCGTCGAGTCGGACAACCGCGCCAACCATGTCAATGTTGTGGAACCGACCAGAAGCAGGCGAGTACGGAGCTTCAGGAAAGGGAACACAACCAGTTGCGTCACCGACGTTGACGAAGACAATGAGTTTGCTTTCCACGACGACGAAGAGATGCCCACCGTCAGAAGCGACGACGACATGCTACCAAAAGCGCAATGCCTGACAAACTCGTCGCGAAATGGCTGTCATGCACCTGTCGCTCCACTCCATCAGCCAGTTGCTGAAGGTCGAGATTCATTGCCTTGGCCGGTGCAATTGAACGAAGTCACGCCACTCAATCTATCAGCACGATGCTCGACACGCTCGACGAGGACCGCTGCAGCCGCCCATTGCTCGGACGTCAATCTTTGTGAGAAGAAATGTGATGACTTCGCGTCCACAATCCCCACGTGTGATATCGGTGACCAACCGTCCATGCGACCAAGCTTGCCGGAATGGCGCTCGACTGATCCCAACATCGATCAGCTCGATGACACGAAAGCGCTTGAGTATCATTTGTGGCTTGCTTCGTCACGCAATGCCTCTCCCCGATTGTCGTCGTACACTGCGAGCAGCGAGTCGGCGAGCAACCTGTTCGAGCCATCGATCACGCCACCAAATGAGCAAGTTGGTCGAGATCCTAGCGATTGCTTCATGCCTGACGCCACCCATCGGTTGCAACCAAGCTCTTTGAGCAGAAACAGCCTTCCGTCCTCGAGCGAAGAGATACTGCAGCAACTCGCAGCCCTGCTCTACCAGCAAAGCGAGATCGAGACAAGCCTACAAGAACACATGTTGGCGAAATCCCGCGTTAATCAGCAAATCAAGCGTCTGCAGTGGGCGTTGGAACTCCTGCGCGATGATGCTGAGTCGGAATGCTACAGTGGCAGATATCAAAGCGAGGTCAGCGTCACGCACTAGCTGAAAATGCATCACACGACACCGATCAACGTGCAGCCTGACCCATATGGAAGCAGGAGCACATCGCCTCCACCACCTCGTGCCAGAAGTGCATGAACTTCTCCGTTGAGGCGCTTCTTGAATAGACATTCTTGTACAACGCCACAACGTGCCCGGTCTCTCAAGAGCAATCGATTGCCACCTGTGCCAGCAACTGCCTCAACCATCGCACCATCCCCCCGTGACCTAAGCATGTGGCCAACGGCTCGTGGCGTTGCTTGACCGTGCCAGGTGTGAGGTGCAGGTACTTGTCACTGTACCTTGCTGAGTCACAGAACCCAGCACCAAAGGTATGCATTGGTTGGGTTTCCAATGGTCATCTGCGTTTGCTGAGACGCCATGGTTCACAGCCCAGCCACGGACACAGGCTAAAGAACTGTTTGATTGTTTTAATGTGCATCTTCAGCGTTAAATACAGAGTGACTGACACGTGCTGAAGGCGTTGGTTTGTTTGTGATTTATTACTACACGGTGGATTACTCCGTCGTTTTCCAAAAGCAGGGTGTTGAGGGATTGATCGTTTTCACGATACAATTCCTAAAAAATACCATTTTTGACAAGTGATTAGTAAAAAAAATCATGCGGCTCAACTGAACTCTGAACCACAGACTTTGGTTGACGGCGATGTGGCACAGAGCACATCACGTCAACTGGTCTGTCCCGGTGGCACTGTTGAAGCCCTCCGCGCAACACTCGTGCGATTTGATTAAGACGAACGACGCTCTTTCCCGTCCAGGATGAACATGAGGGTCCATCAATCAAGGTATGGTATATTGAATGCTCGAGCATTCCAATATCCTGCTGTCGCCTACATTACCAACATATGAGTGTCCATTGCAGTACAGTACGCGACTCGCTGTCGCAAGCTGTTCGTTCGTTCGTTGCTGATGGAACCTACACGAATCCCCTCCCCGGATAATGATACTTTACGCTGGAATTCAGCTGGTCTCCACCTTGTGATGATCGCAACGAGCTGTCGCCAAGGTTGCGAAGCAGTGTGCGACGCTGAGTGAGCACTGGAAGATGACCAGCCTCTACCAAGAACACATTTCACCCACGTTGAAACCGCAGAGAATTGTCCAATCCAAATGTACGCATCAGTTGAGCTGTTTGATGAACTGACGGCGAAGTTACAAAAATCCAGTTATCTAAACTATTGATGCATAAATTAGCATACTACTAATAAAGTTACTATATTTTTCTATGTAGATCCCATCGGCGGTGTAACCTGGATGCACCAGGTGCACGATGTCGAAGGATGTCACTCTCTTCTAGCATGTCGTTGATATGGACCGATATTATTCAAATGGCATTTCTCTCGGTGCTGGCACCGCTGGGCTGTCGTGTGAATACCAAGCACACCTGCCGCATTGTACAAACCACCCCGTCCACTCTTTTTTCTCGCAACTCGACGGTGTGCACGGACTTAAGAGCACCATTGGGTTACCCGCCACTCGGGCGCACCAACACGGCCTATTCTTTGGTCGCTGGGACTGCAATCGCACGGAAGAGCGACTGCAACGTCTGCAGCTCCTGCCTCTTGCGCGTACATCCCGCTGCCTGACCTTGCATGTGTGCGAAGGAGATCTGCTGGGGGGGGGGGGGTCACAGCAACTCAGAGATGAAGCGATGCGGAGGACACCCCACACACTGTGCCACTGGCACAGTGTCAGACACTTGACACACAGCATTAGTTGATTACGTGCTCGGTAGCCAAGAAGCTGTAACCCGTGCACTGCACGGGTCCGACTACACGGCGTGCAGTCGGAGCGGTTTGGTGGCCTCCAGTCTGACGCCAATGCTTGCCAGCACGGCGTGCTGCTGTATCTCTGCAGCAGCTCAGCCAGGCCAGCCGGCTGCACTGACATGACTCTTCACAATCCATCCGCGCGTCGCAAGCAGAATGTGTGAAGTGCAACGCTAGCAACTCAACTATCTGGTGCATCATGCAGGGAGCGGCTGATAGCAGAGGACAGGGCAGGACAGGACAGGGCAAGAGAGGACGGGACAGCAGTATTTCGAGCACTGTGATTCATTGTGCAGGCTCGACAGAATCCCTCCAGGTCGATGCAGGCTGAAACCCGCGCAACACTCACCGCTGAATTCTGCCACACTCCGTCCATGGCTGCCTTCGTCGCGGACAAGACGGCTGACCAAGACCCATCCACTTATCCTTTCGCCATCTACCAGCCATGAGCCGCCCTCTGCCGCTCCCGAACGGCTACTTTCACCTCGACACACTCGCTCCCGATCATGAAACGTATTACAAGCGTCGGGCGCGTGATCAAACGATGTCGCTCATTCGGTTGGCACACATGCGCAACGATGACTACGGACCGGTGCGGTGGAAATCCGCTGGCACTTGCAAAGGTGTCCAAATGTACGAAGGCGTGCCCAAAGACAGCACAACCACACGCGTCAATTACGTTTGCGGCGTGGCATCCGTGGTTGCATCACTGGAAGAAATCGCAGCATACTTCGACCTCTCCACCACTGCCAAGGCCAAGAGATTTGCCCGTGAATACACCGATGATATGCTAGACGGCCATGTGCTGCACTCAGTGGTGCCACCAACGCCCACCAACCCCATGCACCAGATCACCATCAAGTGGACAGCCATCGAAACGCCGTCGCCGTTCATCAACAATCGCGATTTTGTCACATTGGAATGCCATGATACGTTCACGTACGCGAATGGGAAGCGTGGGTGGGTGCGATCGGTCCACTCGATCGACCTGCCTGGCGTTCCCGAGCTGTATGATGCGTATGGCCTCGTGCGAGGAAAGCTGGATTGCAGCGGCTTCGTATTCGTCGAGTCTGACAAGCCCAGATATCTGGAAGTGATTCACATTTGCCAAGTCGACCTGCAGGGAAATATCGTGTTGCCTCATTCGCTTTTCCGTCTGGCGATGAAGACACGTATTGCTGCCGTCGTCAAGATCAACAAACGCCTACGTGAGCTACGATTGAGTCAAGAGCACCTCGTGGACGAATGCGATCTGGTTCCTCCACATAATCGCACACGTTGCGCTGTCTGTGTCGTCAAATTCGGTCTAATGGCGAGAAAGCACCATTGCCGGCGCTGTGGCGAAGTTGTTTGCTCCAAATGCAGCGCCAAGTGGACGATCAGGCGGGACCACGGTCATGCTCAAGTGAGGATCTGTGTCACGTGTGGCATTGCGACAGACAACCGTTGCAGACACACCGTTTCGGAACTGAGCAGAAGCGAGCCAGCTCGCAGCTTCAGCAACAGGCTCACCAGCAGCTGCATCAGCGAAGACTACGACAACTCCGACAATAATGATGAAAATGATGACATGTTCACCGTGAGAAGCACCGACAACATATCGCGATCTCTCCGAGACACACCAGAAAATCGCTGTTGTGCACCAGTTGCTGCTTTCCGCCGCCAAGTTGCATTACGCCAAATCTCGTCCCTCTTGCCGGTCGAGCCGATGGACATCACGACACCGCGCGCCGCACAGCAACCTGCACCATGGGCGACCGCGATTGCAGAAGGTGCTGACTACTCTGATGGCAATTGGATCGAGAAGGAAAGAGATGGTAGCCCGGGCGCAAGGCTCACGTCCGACTTCGATGGGCCACCGTCAATGGAAGCTGCCTCACCAGAATTGCCTTCAACTGTTCCCAGTTTCTTGCCACTCGAGGACACGGAATCGTTGCAGTGTCATTTGTCAATGGATTTGTCGGCAAAGTCTCCTCTCCGGTTGTCGCTGTATTCCTTCAGCAGTGAGTCGTCGAACCAGTTGATCGAGCCTATCGCCAGCGCATCGCCTCCTTCACCGCCAGTCGAGCTGCCACGACCGAAGCATCCCAGCAACCAGAGCTTGACCGATCAGATGCTACAGCAACTCACTGCTCTGATTCACCAGCAGCGCACACTGGAGACATTTTTGCATACCAACAAGCTGGAGAAGGCTCACGTGGATCAACAAATCCAGCAACTCCAGTGGAAGCTAGAACGCCAGCAGCACGACGCTGAGTCGGAAGGCTACAGTAGCACGTATCAAAGCGACGTCGACTTAGAGTATTACCAGTAGCTGAAAAATCACCATGTTGATCAATGTGCTGACCCACCCGATGGAAAAGGAATGTTTCACGGCGTGCTTGAATTGGACGACGACCTCGTCGTGGCACTCGCGCTAGCCGCTATGGTTTTCTGTACTAGCTACTGCAGGACTCCCCAAGAACTCGATCTGACTTTTGCACCGAAGCGACCCAGAGGCACAGACGCAGGAGCTGCAGACTCTTACGGTCCATCGGCAAGAACCCGCCATTCCAAGAACCGTACGGCGGACATCGGCTTCTTCTTTCCACCCATATTGTAGTTCTTAAATTGCTACGCTAGATACGGGATCTACATTGACGCACGTAATAGACCCACCACCACCACCAAAACTCGATCTGACTTTGGCGCTGCCGCGCGGTTGGCAAAGATGGGACAGAGATGCCACATCAGGCTCGATTTTTGTGCTATCCTTATTCGGTTGGAAGCTGACATGGCGAGCATCAAGGGTTAGCAGCAGATACCTTCCGCCCACAAAAATTAACCAGGCTGAATACACAGCACTCCTGGATGGCGTGAAGGCAGCGAATGAGTTTCAGGTCGCCAAGCTCAATATTGTGGCCGAATGCCAGCTGATTCTTCCAAACCTTGCGCATGCCAAAGGCTCCCCACCTTCATCACCTCCATGTTGCGATTTTCGAAGCCATGGAGCCAATAGTCAAAGTGACATGGGCGCACCACATCCGACAGTTCAACAAGATGGCCGACGCTGCTGCCAACTGGGCGATGGACAACCAATCCTCCACCACTTCATCTCATTCCACCACGGCACTTCATCGGCACGTCGCAAGTTTGATGCTCGCAGATGTCACGCATTGGCAGGAAACAACGGGATCCGTTCCCGAGTGAATGGCATATGGCACTTCAGCAGCAGCATTAGGCTCGATTTCAAATGCATAGCAGCGACCCTCCAGCTTCCTCTCTCTGCGTAAGTTCAAATATTCAAGCTCAGAATGCGCCTTAATCCCCGCGCGACTCGCATCTCATAAATGACATGCTCAAGCAAACATGATCTCTTACCTGGATCAACCCGGAAACCTTACAACGATGAAAAATGCGAAGCTTATCATAATCGACCAAGCCAGCATCACCAACAACAGGGCAACCTCCCTTATGTATACTTACGCCAAACCTCCAACATCAGCTCAAGTTTTATCTCGATAAACTATGGAGAGCAGATGTCTGGCCGCCAAACATCTCCAACCTTGGGCGTTGGAGATGTTTGGCGGCCAGACATCACCTTGCATACGTGAGGTACTGGATGACATTTAGCAACCGCGCCGCTCTTGCCACTCAAGCAACCGTTCGTTCCGACTTACAAGGTCGTCGAAACTAGCGTTTTCTCGCCCCCATCCAGCATTCACTGAGACAAGGAAACGCCCTTCTTTCAAATGGAACTTCGAGGCACGGCGCCAGACATAGCATCACCGATGAGTGTAGCCCCCCCCCCCCATGACAACTCACCAATGACATCACCCGCCCCTCGTTCTCGCGCGCTGGTTTCACTGCATAGAAAACTTCGGGAGCGCAGCGAGTCGTACGACAGCCGCTTCCACGGAGCTTGTCTCGGGAAACTCGGCAGACAGCTGACGGCCGCCGCGCGGTATCGTAGTGGGTGTCGAGTACCCGCTTAACACAGTGCACAAGCTTGCTGCAGATGAGTCGGGGAATGGGAAACATTGCAGTTGCCACCGCATCGGGAGCAGTGCCTCGCGAGCTGGACCACCCGATAGAATAGAGGAAGTGTAGGCTATAGTGCCCCCGTAAGGCGCACGTAATACAGCTCTTATTACCACAACCTCGGTGATGGAGGTCGCGATGCAGCCTAACGTGGCAGCAAAGTGCCAACCCACTCAGCCCTTGTACACATGCTTGATGAATCATCACGTTCCTTGAACTTGGTAGGATCGCCACGCTCACGCTCGAACTGGGATGCAACAGCGTCGTTCAACCAGAGTCGACCACCCGTCCATTGACTGACCGTCTGGACTGAGTTCAGTGTGGCCAGAGTCACGTGTGAAGTCCACTGGACTTCAATCCCGCCACAATTCCAGTGGGAAATCTTCGTCCTCGTCGTCGGAAGGTCAGTGCCTGTAGAAAGGCTGCTTGGAGCGAGTCAGCATCAATGTCATCATTGCACTTGTGCGCATTTGTGCGCCTTGATCGTGGTAGATTAATCGTGCCAACCCATTCTGCGCCGCCACTTCCAACTGACTGCCAGCACTGTTGCTCCCACTATTGTTGTTGGACGGAATGATCACCTGCATCAAGGGACATCGAGGTTTGGACCAAACATCACCGAACTTTGGTCACCACCGGCGCGCTGGAATCCAGCGCGGGCACAATGCCGAACGTTTTCACTGTCGTCACAAGAATGCCTCTCAGTCTCCTCCTCATGTCGAGATGCATTATTATTCGAATCGCATACAGTCATGCCATAAGAGCAATCAGTGTTGTCAAGGAGCCCACGTCAAGGTCGCTGATGTTCAACCTGCAGCATCAAACAAGCCACCAAGTCCACGCTTCATGGACACTGTTCAATGTCTTCACATCGCTGCAACAATGGCACCGTGCCATTGCTACCGGTACCGTAACCAGACCTAGCATGCCATCTCGTGTCCAAGCGAGTGGGCAAAACTGCATCGAGGAAAACGAATTGTGGACGACACCAGTGAATCAATGGCACCGTCGGGTGCGCCGTTGCTCATCGTACGTGGGTTGCTTGCCAATACGTTGCCCGACGAAAAGTACTTGGAATGGCGTTTAACCAAGCGGCAGTTTGTGGTGTGTGCCACCATCCCGTCACAGCGCGTTACACACATTGAACGGTTGGACGCCTCGCTCGTTTCCTCTTGTGCGTGGGTCAAGATTGGATGGTCCTACGAATTTTTGGGATGCACCGTTGTCGAGAAGCGGAACGCCGGGGCCTCCTCTCTCAATCGGAGGCGCAGAGCGGGCATCTGGAAGTTGCTAGCGTTTGGTTGCTTGCAGGGGGGAGCGCGGAGGGGGGGGGAGAGACTGCGTCCTTGAGATCCATGAAGGTGACGAACTGATTACGCTATGAGCAGCTGTAGCTTGAAGCTTGGCAGGTCCATGGTCCACGCCACCCGACGCATCCACCTTCGAGGTGCTTGACTGGGAATGTCGAGCTTGCCTGCCTACTCAAGCACAGCACACGTTTATTGGTCGGAAGATTCATAATCCGCCCGTGAGCGTCGCCCGCAGAGAGGTGTGGAGTGCGACGCGCAGTCTTCGATCATTTTGAGGACCACATCCGCATGTTCCGCAGCGGAAATGCTTGCTGTTCCACGGTGCTGCCCTCGCTTTGCTCCAGGCCTCTGTGTGAGTGCACGTCCCGCGGTAGCTGTTGAGCTGTGTGGGCATCGATTTTCGTTGAGCAGGCTCAGCTTCGCTCGGCTGCTCAGCAGCATCTCTAAAGCGTGACCCAAACTTTTCGGTCGAAACCAGTCTGTCAAACACAACAGCCTGCTGACGAGAGAAGACATGCACGTTGGCTGCGCTTGCCTCACTTCACATTTCGCCTGCTCCTGACCATGACGCGCTCCTTGCCGCTCCCAAGTGGCTTCTTCCGCCTACGCAAACTCAGCCGCAGCGAGCATTCGTTCCTCAAGCACCAAGCGTGCGAGCAAGCCGCGACCCTGGTTCAGCTGGCACACATGCGCGATGATGATTTTGGGCCCGTGCAATGGACACCGGCTGGTACTTGCAAGGGCGTGCAGATGTCCAACGTACGCATGAACTACGTGTGTGGGGTGGCATCGGTCGTCGCCACACTCGAAGAAGTCGTCGCATACTTCGATCTCTCCACCACCGCCAAGACCAAGCGCTTCGCTCGCGAGTACAATGACGACATGCTGGACGGCTGCGTGCTGCACACGCTGGTGTCACCCACGGTCACTAACCCCATGCATCAGATCACCGTCAAGTGGACAGCCATGGAGACGCCGTCACCGTTCATCCACGACCGCGATTTTGTCACATTGGAATGCCAAGACACGTTCACGGATTCTACTGGAAAGCGTGGATGGGTGCGCTCAATCCACTCGATCAATTTGCCTGACGTGCCAGATCTCTACAACGATTACGGCCTCGTGCGCGGGAAGCTGTATCGCACTGGTTACGTGTTCATTGAGTCCGACAACCCAGGATACTTGGAAGTGATCCATATGTGCCAAGTCGACCTGAAGGGTAGTCTCGTGCTGCCACACTCGCTGTTTCTTCGAGCGATGAAGACCCGCATTGCTGCCGTTGTCAAGCTCAACAAGCGCCTGCGTGAATTGCGGTTGAGTCAGGAGCACCTCGTGGACGAATGCGATCTCGTGCCAGCCCGTGACCGTGCACACTGCTTCGTTTGTGCCGTCAAGTTTGGTATGCTGGCAAGGAAGCGCAATTGTCGGCGCTGTGGCGAAGTCGTTTGCTCCAAATGCTGTTCAAAGTGGACGATCAAGCGTGATCACGGCCATGCTCAGGTCAGAATTTGTGTCACGTGCTGCGTTGTGTCGGACAACCGCGCTCAGCACCTCGAGGTCGTGGAGCCGACCATCAGCACGTCCGCAAGCATACTCAGCGATGTAAATGCCGTTCGTTGCATCAGCGAAGTGGATGAAGAGGAGGACGACGACGATGATGATGACGAGGAAAACATGTACACCTTACGAAGCGTTGATCACTCGGCGAAGCCAGTGAAGTCCGGCAAAGGCTCGACTCGCAGTACTCGCCGGGGCCCTGTTGTTCTCTCTCGTCGTCCGGTATTCCGATGTCGTGATTCGCCCACGTGGTCTACCAAGACAAAGATTGTCACGTCAACCAGACACTCAACTCGACAATCTCCACGCTGGTCAAGTACTAGCGCTGCCAACTGCTCTGTCAAGCACCGTAGCGGCGGCATCGACCACTCAAAGGCGCGAACGACATCCAGAGTCGATAGTAGAAGGTCTACACGAGCCTCGTCGCCGAAATGGCGCACAGCAGATCGCAGCTTCGGTCCACTTTCGACTGGCAACACAGAATCGCTGATGTATCAAGTGTCGTTGGGCTCGTCCGCCGACTCGTCGCTCCAGCCACTGTATTCCTCCAGCAGCGAGTCGGAGAACATGCTCGAGCTCATGCTCGGGGACTCGCCTCCTTCATCCCCAATCCACCGGTCACGACCGGGCGATGCGAGCAGTGTCAGCGTCCGGCACTCAACGTATGAGATGCAGCAACAACTCGCTGACCTGAGCAACCAGCAGCGCGCTCTCGAGACCGACTTGAAGACCAACATGCTGGAGAAGGCTCGCGTCGCACAGGAAATCAAGGAACTGCAGTGGGCACTGGAACTCCTGCAAGACGCCGCCAAGACCGAGTGCCCTGGTCGTTAACTCGACTCAGCGTGAGAGGCCGAAGTTGAATAACTACAATATTCGCTCGAAACATAATAACAATCCGTGCATGTGGCGGTGGCGTGGTGAGTAATCCACCCAACACCAATGCTCCGTTGATCTAGAGACATACCAGCGCTGAGCGCCGCGAGCGCGTGATCAGTGCGTCGCTCAACGGTCATTGTTGTCCTCGGCGGGCGGACCCGCAGCTCAGCTCAAGCAATCATTCATCCGGAATTGAAGCTCCTATCTATGCTTCCTTCTGCGTCTGCTGCTCTAGCTGCTGTTGCAGGCGCTGCTGTCGCGCGCGACGCAGCTGCATGAGGCGATCATTGCACAACCGGAGCTGCTTGACTTGCTGCTGGCACTGGGTCCAGTCGCGGTCCGTCTCGCCCAGACACTCCTCGAGCGTATAGTACTCCTTGCTGCAGCCCATCTTCTCGATCATGTCGTCGATGTCCACGTCCGTGCCGAAGTCGCTCTTGCTGCCGGCATGGAGGCCGGCGATCACCTGTGGCGCCCGCTGCTCGCTCATCGTCGCCGCTGACGCTGCTTCTGCTTGTCTGCGTCACAGCTCGATTGATGATGGTGAGCGCGACACGTACCGTACGATACGATGAGCGAAGCAGCGCTTATTAATGTGTCTGTTTGATGTCCCGTGTTTGGTAACAATTACAAATAGGGACGGTTCGGAACGTCGCGTGCAAGGTTAAGTTAGGGATCGTTGGCGCTCCATCCACTGGGGTGCCGAAGAGCTGCAGTTGGCAGGTCGAGAGAGCGGAAGCGCGCGGTGAGCATGTGGAAGCCCGGCAGCGCCAAGCCTGCGCCAGCACCAGCCTCGAAGCAGACAGGCAATGTGAACGCAAAGGATGCCGCGCCTGTGGCCGAGACGAAGCGCACGACCACCAAGGCTGCGCTGTCGCAAAAGACGCTGGCAATGAAGGTATCTGGTGGTGATGCCATGATGATGATGATGATCGTGAATGACGCTGGTGGCTGACAATGAATATGCGGGTTTTGATATCTCAATGAAATAGTTTATGCAACGCAAGAAGGTGTCGGATGCGCAGAAACTGGAGGCAGCCAAAGCGAGACAGCAGGAGGACACGTGGATGGCTGACGCCGACGAAGATACCACTGAAAGCGACGAGTACGTTGGGTTGATTCGAGTGCTGGTCACAGCGATGTGGATGCTGACTTGCTGATGTCGATGATTGTAGGCTTGTGTGTTTTCCGGATGTGCGCGATCCATCGCTGCCAACCGTGTTCGCACGCCGCTCGTTCGGCGGCTTTAACAAGGCAGTGGAGGACGAATACCGCGTCGCGACGCGTCAGCTCAAGCTGGAGGAATCGGAAGCTCGTGAGCTGCGCGAAGAAGTCTCTGCTGAAGACATGGCGGCGCGCATGATCAAGTACACGGGTCTGATGCGTGGACCGGCGTCGTCGCGAGGCAACGGGGGCGCCAATAAGCCCAACAAGCGTCAGCGAAAATGAGCCCATTACCAGCTTATTTATTGATCCAGCGCCACTCACCGTCCTCAACAACTGGTAGCTTAGCTCGGACCAGCGATGCATGACGCCGTTTAGTTGCTACCAAGCTCATTCCCGACATCCAGAGCTGAGCACGCTATGCGTTTGGTGGTCTGTGGATGGAGCTCCATGCCGCTGCTGAGTGCTCATTCGCTGCATCATGGAGGCCTTCGCTCTCCCCAGGAGATCAACAGACTGAGCGAACATAAATACTCTTCATCTTCCACGTGTTTAGTCACTTGCATCTTCATCGCTGAAATAGGAATCGGACTGCAATTGGCGCCGTTTGGCAGGTGGCTCTGGACCAGCAACAGGCATCGTGCGCACTGCATCCGGTCGGGACGGGTACGCCAGCAGCGAAATGGATAGTTCGTCATTGTCTGTGTCATGTGATGGTGGATCGCTGTGTACACGCATGTTCAAATGTCAGTGACGTCCAACAGCATCATCATCATCATCATCATAGTGTCGCACAACAGCACTTACAAGATGTGCGGAGCGTCTTCGTCGTTGAAATAGTGAGCACGCTCGTTCAGATCGAACGCCTTGGGCTTCTTCTTCTTGAGTTTCTTCTTGAGGTTGCTGGGCTTCTCGCGCACGCCCAGCACGTTGCGTGGGCAGTCGTACGAGTAGTGACCATGTTCACCACATTCAAAGCACCGCTTGGTCTTCGAGTACTTGCGTTTCTTGATAAACTCTTGCGAACGCCCATTATCGACCACAATCGAGCAAGACAGCGTCAATTCCTCCAGCTTGGTCTTATCCATGGCCTGCACGGCGCGCACACAGTCATCTGTGCGTGCGAACTGCACGAACGCGACGCCCTTGCTCCGACGCGTTTGCTTGTCGCGCAGGATCGTCACGCGTGCAATTTTACCAAACCGACTAAATAACTGCGCGACGTCATTATTCGTGTACGAAAACGGCAGCATCGAGACGTATGCCGTGGCTTTCGACGGGCAATACGTCGCATTCGGTGCTGATCCACTCGGCGCAGTGGCGTGCTCAGTGCTCCCATTCGTCTCCATCTTGCGGATCAATTATTGGTCAATGTCACTATCCATCCCCTCCGACGTCACAATTTGCTGCGGTGTCCACATGTTGGTCAGGAAATTTCCTTGGAACCCCGAATCAGACCTTCCACTTGCGGTTTGTATGCCAAGGAATCAGACCGCCCCCTTTGACCACTATTCAGCCACTGGAAACGGCATAGCCACCCTGGAAGAGGCAGCGGCCATTGCCCCCAGGACGAGATTGGCGCAAGGGGACGTTGCGTGGCGGCGCCCTCTGTGCCCCGAGCGTGAAGCAGCGTAGTGCGTGATTTGCCACCGGACACACGCGGGTGCGGTGCCCGTGTACAACCAGCCCTTCGAGTCAGCACCTTCCTCGTTCGCCCGAGAGCTCGCCCAGAATGAGCATGGAAGCCAAGATGGCGGAATGGCGGCGGCGCGTGCCCAGCAAGCGCGCGCTGACGGCGCAGTTCGACAAGTTCGTGCAGCAGAAGTCGGTTGAGGTGCTGTACAGCCCACACGAGCAGGAGCGCATTCGCCAGATGACCGAGATGATCACCAAGGCCACGGACGAGTTCGAGACGGGCGAGGACTGGGACCGCATCATCAAGGTCGTCGATGCGCTCAGCAGCATCAGCAACCGCGCAGTGTACGTAGTGGGATGCGTTTTGATATGTTGTGTGTGTTTGGATGTGGTGCTGAATGTGACGGGTTGGCTTGGAGCAGGCTGAAGGAGTCGGTGCGCTTCCTGCGCATTCGGCTGGCCGATCCATCGCCACGTGTCGTCATTCTTGCGCTGACGTTGACGGAGTCGGTCGTCAAGAACTGCGGCTCGCTGGTGCATGCCGAGATCTCGACCGAGTCGTTCATGAACCAAATGGAAATGCTTTACAAGGTGCGGACGTGATGGCTGTTGGTGACGACATGATTGACCCGATTCCTCACGTGTTGATGGCATTGGCCAAACAGATTCACAGCAACAAGCGTGGTCGCGATAGCTTGGAGATCACCGATCGCGTGTTGGAGATGATCCAGGCGTGGGGGGAGGCGTTCCTGCCGCTACGACACCAGTTCCCGTTCTTTGCGGATCGGTACCAGGACATGCGGAAACGCGGCGTCAAATTCCCCAAGCAGTACGATGAGAACCGTGTGCCAGTGCTCACGCCACCACCGTCTAATCAGTCTGCCACTGCCGACTACGCGGAGGATGCCCAGCCAGCAGCGGCCACCAACACGTTTGCAGGATTGTCGGGCAAGGAAATCTACCACGTTGCCGTCAACGTGACGGAAATGTTCGAAGACATGATCCATGAAGTCGAGAAGGACCAGTCGTCGATCGACAGCCACGGTGTGATTGTCGAGTTGGCCTCGCAAGTGCGCGAACTGGTGACACGTATGGAGGGCGTCATCCAGACTGCTGTCGTGGAAGATGATGACGTGCGTTATATGCTCTTGGTTGACCCGTGAGCTAACTCGTGGCGTGGACTGACTTGAGATGTGTGTGGGTTGCGTCATTGGCAGGATATTGGCAAGTACTTGGCTGTGAACGACAGCCTGCACAGCTCGCTGAAGGCATTCAACGAGCTGTCGTCACGCAAGAGCAGTCAGAAACAGGCGGACGCAAAAGCCAAGGCAACGCCCACGACCGACTTCTTCGCCGACGAGCCCGCCGCTGCGAGCAATCAGGACGACAACGACGATGATCCATTCGCCGATTTCGTCCGTCAGCGCGCGTCGTCGCGGCACAACGTGCCGGTGCAGTCAGCTCCAGCCAAAGCAGCTCCGGTGAAGAAGGCGCCTGCGCCACAGGATGACAATGAGGAGGATCCGTTTGCGTCGTTCGTGCAAGAACGTGCATCCAAAATCCTCGTTGATAACCAAAAGGTCGAAGAGGAAACGAAGCCAGCGCCCGCTCCGGCCAAGGATTTGATTGATCTGTGGGATGGTAAGTCCTGTACTGGAGCGTGACAGTCGACCATTTGTGCTGAACCCATTCATTGCCGCAGATGAACCAACGCCAGTGTCGTCGGCGCCTTCACCTGTGGTGGCTGATCTGTGGGGAGATGTGATCACACCGATGCCGATCGCTACCGAAAAGGCCACCAACCAGTCGCCAGCTCAGTCGCCATCTCTGCTTGATGATGACATCTGGAACGGTTAGTGGCGCCCCGATGGGCTTGCTTTTGTCTCAGTTAATGATCGTCTCATGGCGTGTGCGCAGGCGTGGCATCGTCCAGCAACATCGCTAGCAACCAGAACAGCATTAGCAGCACCAAGAGCGCCAGCGTGACCAACAACAACCCGTTCGACATCTTGGCCGGCTTCGAGAAGGTGTCGGTCTCCCCTTCACCGAGCGCGAACCCGTTTGATTCGAAGCCAACGGCAAGCCCAGCGTTCAATGCGCCAGTTGCGAAGTCGTCGAACCCGTTCGACTTTTAGAGCCTAATTCGTTATGGTGCGTGTGCCACACAGTTGTCGGACGCCCGAGAGGCGATCGTATGTGTCGAAATGCATACTGCTTCGAAGCTCGCACCGCCAGTGCCGTGCGAAGCTGTAAATATAAGTTAACGTGCATCCACAAACCAATTTCCAGCCTTATTCCTTAACGCTCACGTGTGCTCAATGCATGGCAGACACGGAAAGACACAAGCCCCCATACCAATGCCGCCTTATGGCACCCTCACTTGCCGTGCACCTTCAGCTTGCCCTCTGTCATCTGCTTCACCTCTTTCGTCGAGGACGCTGCCGACACGCAGTGCACGCCACAGCATCGCCAGCCGAAGTCACGCGTTGCTCGACCGCCTGCGCTGCACTCGACTGACTAGCTGCGTGCTTTGCATGCGCTACCGTGTCGCTGACGTAGTCGATCGACTCCTGTACCATCTCAAGGCCCTTGTGAACCACCCTCGTGCCCAAGCCGCCTGTCACCTTGTTGTCGATCTTGCATGCCGTTTCAGTCACATGCAGTCGCTTATCCAGGCTCTTGACGCACCCAGCAACACCATCAACGACGCCGAGGACTCGGCCCGACACACCTAGGCGCTGGTCTGCCTTCTCCGCCAAGCGCACGGCTTCGCCTGCCATGACCTCGACACCGTGTGTCGTTTGGCTGGCAGCTTGCTGCACGCCATGACCAGCGCGCATCATCGCCTCACCGGCCATTTCCAGTGTGTCTGTCGTGCGCTGTTGCATCGACATGACGACTTCCTCCAACCTGCTCGCGTTCTTGTCGCCCTGGTGCCAACCCACCAGCGACCACACGTCGGTAGCTCCGTTAGTTTCACTGCACAAAATGCCATCCGTTCATGTCTGACACTCACCAAGAACTTGCGGTCGTACTCCTGAGCTGTCTTCTGGAGAGCATGCATCGATTCTTTCATCGTGTGGAGCGACTTGGATGCGCTCTCCATCGCTTCGTGTGACGCCGACTGCGACTTGTCTGCTAGCTTCTCACCGTTGTCGCGCAGTTGCTTGACCATCGATCGCGCTGTGTTGACGCCCTCTTCCAGGAAAGAAGCTGCCGTGGTCGGCAGCTTGTTCTGTTTGTCGTATTCATCTAACTTCTTGTCCAACTGACACCACAAGCCTATCATTGGTGTCGAGTCACACCGCACACATGCACGCCGCACCAACTCACCTGATCGAGGTATTGCGTGGCCTCGTGGACACCTTGGTCGATGTGAGTCTTCAGATTCTGCACGTCGGTCATTACGGTTGGAGCACTGATCCACACAAACGGGTGCTTTGTTGCTTGGTCCGCTGCTTCGGAAGTGCCGCGCCACGTGGAAGGGATCGCCCATCCAACCGTCGGACAGCAACTTTCGCGGTATGCGCCTCACCGCCGTCTCTCACAACGCTCATTAACCCATTGAGCCACCACCTATGATGGTGTGTCATACTTCTGTCTTCGCTTCACCACGCCCAATGACGGGCAGCTCACAAGTCGCTCGGAGCTCGTCATCTTCGTGTAATAGACTACCACGTAATGGAGGAAATCAAACGCATTGATTGTTCAAACACGGCTAAAGTTCATACATGTATGCAGCCATCCACTGCCTAGAAATGGGTCGCGTCCTTCATCGGCTCCTTCTGCGTCGCCATAGTGTCGGCCATCGTCTCCTTGAGCTGGTCCGCTGACTTGGCCGCCGTATCCGCTGCACGCTGGGCCAATGACGCGCCTTCGCGGCTCTTGCGACGCGTGCGCTTACCATGCTTGGCCTGCGTGGCTGAGTCGCCCGACGACATCCCGAACACCGCTTCCTTCATTGACGTCTTTGCGTGCTCGAGCGACTCCCCAACTGATGGCACACCTTCACCTTCACCACCATGTTCCTTCTGCTCCGTGCCGCCTTGCGCCATCTCAGACGCTTTCTTCTGCGTGCTCTGAGCAGCTTCACTGCCCTTCTCCGTGGCCGACGACGCCGTGTTCTTGGTTGCGTCCACGGCTTGCGCTCCCTTCTGCTTCGCGCCTTCCATCGCCTCGGAACCCTTGTGCTTCGCCGCCGAAGCTGTGTCCTTGGCTGTGCCCACGGCTTCAGATCCCTTCTCCTTAGCGCCTTCCACCATCTCGCCACCCTTGTCCTTGGCGGCCGTCGCAGTCTGCTTCACCTTCTCCGCTCCCTCCGAACTGCGCTGTTGAGCGCTTTCCATGGCCTGCGAGCCCTTTTCCTTCGCGCCCTCCATCATTTCACCTCCTTTCTCCTTCGCGGACGACGCTGTCTGCTTAGCAGTATCGACGGCTTGGCTGCCTTTCTCCTTGGCACTCTCCATCGTGTCGCTGCCCTTCTCCTTCACCTGCGCACCCTTCTCCTTGGCGCTCTCCATCATTTCACCGCCCTTTTCTTTGGCAGATGTCGCAGTCTGCTTGGCAGTGTCCACTGCCGCTGCACCCTTGTCCTTGGCGCCCTCCATCATCTCGCCGCCTTTTTCCTTGGCCGATGTCGCAGTTTGCTTGGCTGTTTCGACAGCTTGGCCACCTCGTTCCATGGCGCCTTCCTTGAGCTCTGACGCCTTCTCCTGGCCGGCGCTAGCTAGTTCCTTTGCCTTATCCACACCCATCTGAGCGTGATGCTTGGCCTGTTCCGCCGCAGAGGAAGCCATTTCACCGGCCTGATCCTTGGCGCCCACGACCTTTTCCTTGGCTGACGTCGCCACATCCATCACTGTATCTCGTGCTGCACCAACACGTTCACCGACAGCACCAGCCGCACTGCCTGCCGTCTCGGCCGCCGCCGTCGCCCTTTGCTCCACGGCCTGGGCTGGTCCAGACTCGCCGGCAGCTTGCTTGGCGTGCTCCACCGTCTGCGATGTGTACTCGACAGACTCGCGAATGATCTCCATACCTTTCTCAACCAAACGTGTGCCGAGGCCGCCCGTCACCTTGTCGTCCACTTTCATCGCGGTCTCGCTGATGTGCAGACGCTGGTCAATACCCTGCACGACGTCGGCCATGCGCTGGGTGGTGCTGACCGCTGCTTCTGAGACGCCGGTCTTCTCACCAGCCTTCTCGGCCAAGCGCGCTGTCTCGCCAGCCGCCACTTGCACGCCTTCGCCAGCCTTACTGACCGCGTGCTGCGCTGCCTGCCGCATACGCGTCACTTGCTCGCTTGCCATCTCAATAGCGTCCATTGCGCGCTGGCGCGTGGAATTCACGACGCCTTCCAATGTCTCCGACGCCGATTGCATCATTCCCGCCGACTCCGATGTCGACGTCGACGTGGATGAAGGAGACGCCTGGACGTCGATGGCAGTACAAATCTCTTGTCAATATCTCATCAGCGCTGTGCCCACTTGTGCCCACTCACCTGGAACTTCAGGCCGTATTCTCGTGCCGACTTCTTAAGGTCTTCGAGCGAGTTCTTCACGTTCTCGAGCGAGTTGGTGGCCACTTCAATGGCCTTGTCCCCGCCTTCTTGGCTCGACGCCTCGAGCTGAGTGCTCACGTGCTTCAGTCTCTCGACCGACGCGCATGTGGAGGCGATGCCCGACTGCAGGTACGTTTTGGCTGGCTGCGATAGCTTGTGTTGCGCGTCGTATTCATCTACACGCTTTGACAGCTGCCGCAGACCACGCACAACGCTTCTCGTCAGATGCGCACTCACTGACATCATCATTATCGCGTGTACAGACGCACCGTGTCTAGATACGACTTGGTTTCTTCGGCGCTGTCGACCAGTTGGGTCTTCAGATGTTGGATCTGCGTGGTGGCCATGGCTGCTGCTGGTTTGGTCGTGTGCTGACGAAAGGATGTCAACGAAGTGCTTGGTGTCGAGCTTGTTGCCAACTGCGACGCCACGTGAGCTCCATGTTGCTCGTTGCGTCTCCCTTTCCCGCGCAGATCCAAGCCAACGGGCCCATGGAACAACAACGAGGTGGGCGACAGAGCATGCTGAGAAAACCCAGCCGCTTCAACTGTCGCTTTCAAGGAGGAGATCCGATGAACAGCGACAGAAAGTCATAACGTTGAATTTCATAATTTGAGAGACTGAGAAACTAGTCTAATTTACGCAGTGGTCGACACGTTCCCTTCGTAGACGTCAGTCATCTTGGAGAACAGTCGCGCCACCGAATTTTTGTTGTGGAACTCAAGAGGCGGCAAGTTTTTCATGCAGCCGGACTCCACTTTGCTGGTCTGCCCATCGTTGAGCAAGAACGATGCCATGATCTTGTCGGTGCACTTGGTGTGATCCTGGTCCGTGGTGCCCGCCATACCCGTGCAATGGCCGCCGTACTTGAATTGCAGCAGAAGTTTGTTGGTGGTGTTGTACGTAGCAAACTGTTCTTCACCAAACTCGGCGGGCGTGTTCATGTCCAAGCGACCATTGATCAACAAGACGCTGACTCCATTGGGCAGCGTCGCCGTCTTGCCGTGATACTGGTCGACATCGTACGTGAGCCGTGGGGTCGTGTTGTAGTACGGCTGCGCCACACGCGCCGTGGCCTCCTGACATGCTGGTTCCTCGTGGCGACCCGAGTACAGGCAGTATTCGATGGTTTCTTCCGTGAGGTTGTACCGCAGGATGCTCGAGTTGTCCCTTGCTCGGTGCGTCGACAAAGGCGTCTCCGGGATAGCCCAGAGCTCCGAGAACTTGACGAGCTTGAACAGCAACTCCGAGCGATCTTTGATCTTGTCAATCACCTTCGCTGGTGCAAAATTGTAGTTGGCATACTTCTTGAGGAAGGCCAAATCCTGAGTGTTGCACCGGGACGCACGGTAGAGGAACGCCGGAACGAACACGCGCGTGTTGCCACGAGCGCGCCACTCAAGCACGTATCGTAGCTGAGTGGACACAGGGACCTTGATGCCTGCGCCAATCTGGCTGCGGAAAAAGTCAGCGCACGGGTTCTTGCCCGGGGCTGCTGAGTCGAGCTTGGTCAAGATGGTTTGGAATGCCTTCTCGAGCGACCCGTTGGTGGCTTGGAGCAATGGCGCAAACTTGGACTTGCAGAACGTGTCGTTGGCGCACGCGTCGATCAATCGCTTCGTCGGTGCCACGATGTTGTCATTCCACGACGAGAAGCGATACGACTTGGTCGAGACAACACCATCCAGAATATAGCCTTTGACATTGGACGGCGCCACATGCATCAGGCGCTGAGCCCAGTACGTGCCGTAGCTCGCTCCATACACGTACGCGTCAGTGTCTCCCGTCAGTTCCTTGATAAGGAAAGCGAGATCGAGAGCTGCGCTGGTGGTCGAGAAGGCGACCATCTGGTTGTCATATTTGAAGAGAAGGTCGCGGAAGCACGAGCTGAACTCTTCCGGCGCAATGCGAGTGCTTGCCGGACTCGCCGCAGTCTGCGCCTGAGCAGCCTCGCAATCCAAGAACGTGCTGCGACCAGCTCCACGCACATCGAGCGTGTACGCGTGGATGCTGCCGTTGGTGGCTTCCCACATGGCCGTGAGCTGGCTTTCCATGTTGCTCGACGACACACCTGGGCCGCCCTGAAGCGCCCACATGCTGCGAGCACGGGCGGCCTGGACCGTGGACGCTGGCGACGGCAGAAGCCGTTTGACGAACACCTCGATGGTCTGGTTGCTGGTGCATACGCCTGGATGGCAGAGCGGCATTGTCACCATGGCGCATTCGAAGGACGGCGCCGGCAGAGCGACGCCTTTACTGACACTGGGGGTGCCACAAGCGTACCAGCCATTGAGGCGCACAGAAGTCACGCGCGTGCACGCAATGGCGAGGATGAAGAAGAAGATGGCGGTAATCGCGCGTTTTGCCATCACGCGTGGGGTGTGTGCTGGGTGCTTGCTTGGAAGCGAACTGATCGTGAACTGAGCGCACACACATAATCGCTCACATCTTGCTCTCGAGTCAAAGATGCCGAAGTGGCATGATGAAGCCATGTTTGTGCTGCGTTAACGACCCAAAACGGTTCTTATCGGTCCATGATTTCTGACGCCCAGCTGCGCCTGAGTGACACCCTCTGTCACGCTCAGGTCGCTGGAGTGTGACAGAGGGTGTCACTGAGCGTGCAATGGCTTGAAGACTGAGGCCAGCCACATCATGTTGGCTTGAACGACAGCCCAGTGGCCCATTGTGGGTGTCCGCGACAAGCAGCGCTGGCGACGTCGCATGCGCATCTGCAAAGGAACCACTGCTGCAACCACGCAGCAGCATTCACCATGCTTAGTCATCCGTGTAAACTGAAGAAGGAATTAAATGTGTGTTGTGTGTCAAATGAACAGACAACCGGGTCCTGGTGTCGTGGAGTGGGCCACACGACCGTCGAAGATGTGGAACGACCGCAACGAACAGCACACGACAACAGCACACGACCGACGCTGTGGGAAGGCCATGGCGCTGACGGGCACGGCCGCGCAAGCCAAGCCGAAGGAAAAGCAGCGCCGACGGCGCCGCTGGCGCGTGCACAAGAATGACGTGCTGGTGGATTGCCGCTCGCGCATCTTGCACCTGACGCTCGACGTCAACGAGCTGCGGCAGCAGATTGCGATCCTGAACGCGCACAAGCTCGCGCTCACCACCAAGCGCGCACTCGCGCGGATGGACGTACAGAACTCGGCGGTGCGCATTGCTGTGCACATGTACGAGCTCATCCAGTTTGGCTACTACCCCGAGAACAGGCCACATGCGACTGAGGTTGAAGCCTTCTATCGCTTCATCATTGACAGCAAGATGACCATGGCCGCGGGGCGCGTGAGCGTGGACCAACTGCTGGCGCAATATGCGACGTACGCGGGCATGTTGCAGGGGTTCCAGCGACAACTGAAAGCGGTTCAGCTGGTGGATCGCAGTGACGGCGACGCAGATGGAGTTGTGGTCGAGTGCAAGGCCGTTTTGGCGGGGGTGATCACGCGGAAGATGCTGCAGACGGTGTTCCCACACGTGTATCGGGACGAACTGCTCGTGAACAAGCTCATTGGCCGGATTATCTGTGTGCGAACCTCCAACGTCTTGTACTTCAACTCCTCGGGCCGCGTGGTTCGGTATCTCGGACATGCGGACCTTTTCAATGGTTTGAGAGACGTGCTCGAGCGAGACCCACAAGACCTCGCACGGGTGATGACCGGCGCGCTCGTGAATGAAGAAGGACTCATCGTCAAATCTGAGCCCAAAGTGATCGACAATCAGTCATATGACGCCCCAGAACCAGTGCTAGGGAGCACCAATTCTATGCTGGCGTCGGAGAAGCACTCTATGGAATATATCATGCAGTAGCACCGGTGACGAGCACCACAACATCGTGTGATAGTTTGATTTGTATGATTCCGTTGAATGCAAAAACGCACGTTCTTTCTGTTGTCGGACGAGCTTACGATGGAAGTCATACACACGGTCACGTAATGAGACATAAATTTTAGGCATGGCACCGATGCTAGAAAAGTGATCGAAATGCAGCGTGGGAGACCCTTGAACCAGTGCTGGCGAGCGCCAAAGGCAAAGATGGCGACGGGAATTACGCGGTTAAATACATCGTCTAGTATTCACTGCAACGCGACGCAGCCTATTTTGTCTTCATCCTACGACATTTTGACTTGTTGGATAATGTTGTGCGCAACCTTGCGCTCTTGCGAGTGCTGAGCAGATTTGCCAAAGATGCCGAAAAAACTTTCCTGTCGTATGATGAGACAACTTACATAGTCGGCATTATTGATGGGAAGTAGCACGTAGGAGGGGTCTGGCTTGGACTTTCACGCGTATTCTTTATCTTAGCATTCTGTTTGCATTGTCTGACTTTCATGGGGATTGCTTCGCTTGGCTGGCTGCTTGTAGTTGTAGCGCTTCCATGATGGCGTTGAACAGGTACCCTAGCGTGTGCTCGTGCACAGCCATCACCAATTCAGTTGTAAAAGCAATGTCTAGAGCTGATGCCGACATTCGGAAGGATTGTTGGATTGGTGTGGGCGTGAAGAAGACGCACGTGCGAAAGATCGCCTCGTTCGTTGGATCACCGGGGCTCGGCTCCAAGGCCGCCCAGCCTTGCTCGCGAAGTCGCATAGGCCGGGACCCAAACGGTGCTCCCACACATGCCCCCACAGCTTCCCACAAGAGATAGAACACACCGTCTTGGTGGTAGCGACGAATAGCGCAGTTGCCGTTCAGCGAGCATGCCTCTCCGGCGACCTGGAACGAAATGCAGCACATCCCAAACAAGTCGTTTCCACGACCATCGAAGGACTAGTCACCAACGAGCAATGAGTGAGAACTGTGCAAGAAACAGCTACAACGTTTGACGCACCCAGTACATGCCGGAATCTGTCGGTGCGGGTGCCAGACGCTTTTCGAGGAACGCCCACACAGTCTCGACTGTCTCGATGAAGTTATACGGAATGCCTCGACTGTCAACCACTTGCAAGCACATCACGTCCAGATTCTGCTCGGATCGCATTTCCATCTTGACGCGCCGCAGTTCCTGCCGGGATCGTGGTACAGACTGGAAGATGGCTGCTCGCTGCTCAAAAGCTGCCTGGATGTTCGCGAACAGTGTGTCAAAGATGACATCGTTTGGTACATGGTACAACGCCATTCCCGATGGGATGCCGGAATTCTGTTCCATCGGTGGAGGTGGCTGCAGTGTTGATGCGCATGCCGGAGGTGCTTGGCACTCGTCCTGAATTCAACATTGCTTGTGGGGACTCGCTGATCGCATGGCAGCAAGGACACATTTCGCAGCACGCGTACCAGACCAACATCTTGCGCTTTGCCCAACGTGCGCTCCATCATCTTCAGCAGTCGCTTGTGCTGACGCAGGGCTTCTTTCAGCCGTGAGTTGGCACACAGCGCTCGCTGCCGTTCCATCGACACTTGATGCGCCGTGTGTTTCCAAAATGCACCAGATTGCGAGCTGCTCGCAGCCGCTGCTGCGACTTTCCGCTGCTGGAGGCGCAGCAACTGTGCGTGCAGCTCGGCAGCAACATGGCGCAGCTGGTCCAGCTCGTGTTTCCGTCGTCGACGCTTCGGTTTGGTCGTGGCTTTGGTGTTCAGCGCCGTCGCCACGAAGTCGTCTTCGCTCTCCAGCAACTCGTCAAGCGAGCCCGATGGATCGAGGGACATATCGAGCATATCGCTGCACGTTATTTCGCTCATAATCGTGTCCTTGGACAGCATTGTGCTGCTGGAATTGGTGGTGGCCGTCATGGAGGACGCCGCCGGTGCCTTCAACGTCAGAATCCCGGCAGAGTCAGGGCGCTGACAGCAAGCGCTCTCGTGATCTGTCAATCATGACTTACCATTGAGAAGCTGTCATGGATCGGCAGTGCCACGCCACACGCATCATCCGTCACGTGCGCCAGCGCGTCGAGCAGGTCCTTGTCGGTCAATGCGCCCACGTGCTGCATTGTTGGGATCTGATCCCATAGAACGACACACCAAACCAGCATCTGGTCGTTAATGTGGACCACACCTCGAACTTGATGAGCCGACAACGACAACCTCTCTCTGTATATGTGCACGTCAGATGGGAAGCATTGGCGTCGCGTTGCGGTCGTACGTCCTCGCTGTTGTGTGCTCTTTTGTCTTTCGGTGACTCTTTTTGTTCTCGCAATTGTGTGCACTCATCTACTCGGCAGCTACGTCACGAGCTGCACTGTTGGGTGGCAGGACACGTCATGGATGTCTGCTGCGTATTAACGTGCCAATTTCTGGGTTGCGTGAATGAATGTTGCATGCTCGGATGTGGACGTCTAAGCGAGGATGAAAAAAATGATGTGCTTTATAACTCAGCAATGGGATTCGCATGGATGGTCACAGACTGGAGCACAATGTCTTTCTGTGGCCGGTTCTTGGCGTCCACTGGCGTCTTCTCCATCGCGTCCAAAACTTCCATCCCGTCGATCACCCTGTGCGCATATGCGAGTCAGCATTTTGCATTCCACCACCAGAGCGCAATCACGTGGCTATAACAGAACGTACTTGCCAAAGACCGAGTAGACGTTGTTCAGGTGCGGCTGCTTGGCATACGTGATGAAAAATTGCTGCTTGTTGGTGTTTGGACCGCTGTTGGCCATCGACAGAATACCTCTGCAATTGTGCTGGAAGCAATAACATAACCAACACACAACACAGCGTCAGTATCGCGTCCGCGGCGATCACCACTTTCAACTGAACGCACTCGGTTCTGCGGATGGAATTCGTCATCGAGCTTGCCGCCCCAAATGCTTTCACCACCTTTGCCCGTGCCAGTCGGATCACCGCCCTGGATCATGAAGCCCTTAATGTTTCTGCCATGGACGACGCATTAGCACATGGATCTCCGACAGAGGGCAATGACGCAGCGTGCAACGCACCGATGGAACTTGGTGTTGTCATAAGCACCACATGCGCACAGGGCGAGGAAGTTCTAAGTTGTGGAATCCAAGCGGAAACTGTGAACACCCAGCAATGGCATCGAACTGTAGAGAAGGTTGCCACTCACCTCGGCGATCTTCGGCGCTGTATCGCAGAAGACTTCGACCTTGATGTCGCCCAGCGTGGTATGAAGAGTCACAGACTGCAAAATATGTCACGTAATGCAGCTAAAGCGTAAGCGCGACTCTCCTCGCAGACAGCGGTGATGCCTTCGCTGCGCTCACCATTGAGACGATGATCACCAACAATAATGGTGGAAACACTGCAATTCAGTAAATCAATATGACTGAAATCAATGTTTTTCCATTCAAATTTCGGAGACTGCTTCTCGTTCAGTTTACTGATGGTGTCCGTCCGATCCAGTTGACAGCCCCTATCACCACCTTGTTTTGCGAAGCTGTTTGATGATGTTTGTTTTGTGTGTTTTGAACCCGAATTTGTGTCACACTGGATGGTTGCAGCTGGAACCCACCCGCAACCATCCAGTGAGACACCGGCTAGGGTTGGAAAGCACAAAACAAGGTACGTTACCGAGGCACATTGAGCAACACGGTTGCAATGTTTCAATTGAATCACCCATCCACAATTACCATGCAAGAGCCCGTGGTTGGTGGTAGATGGCTCAATGGACGGCGCTAGGTAGTCTGAATGGTTGTTTGAGTACGAGTCTCATTGTCTTTCATTGTCGTATTGCATGGGTTTCCCATGTCTGACCTGCCTCGAGCGTGCAGCGACCGCAGAGAGGCCTGAGCATCATTTATCGACATAATGGCAAGATGACAACGCCAACAAATACGCCACAACAAAATGACGGGAACCAGCCATCGCAAATTCGAAGACGGGCATGGATTGCGTACAACGTGGTGGTATTCACGACAATCGTCGTGTCCGGCGCCATTTTGTTCATGGTTGCAACGGGTATCATTCCGTTCGATAGCAATGACAGAAAGAAGCAATGGTTGGAAGTGAGCGCACAAACTATCAATGGCATGTTCACGTGGCTGACTTTCACCAATCATCCGTTCTTTGCCTGTCGACTCTACCATTTACTGCGATTGCTCAACCGGACCACCAGTGCCGACAAGAAGGAAGCCTCCGCGATCACGCTCAGCAAGCCATTCCCGCTCGTCTTTCGCCCGACTCCGACTTATCCAGGAGAAGCGACACACACAACACGTTCCCGAGAGTACGATGAAGCTGACGTGCAATATCTGCGCAACGCCTTCATCATCTTGAATTTCAACTGCCTCTTCCAGTACCCGATGACCATCGTCATGTGGTCGTACGCTCCCCCAGTACGACCTCAGTACGTTGTTCCAGTTTGTCTTCCTTTGGCCTTCTCGTGCGGCGTTATTGGCCAAATTCTGTTGAACAAGCTCAACAAGCGAAAGCAGGGAGTCCTCGACACTGAAGTCATCGAGCCGAAACACTCGACACCGCGCAGCCCACACAGCGATTATCATATTGTCTAGCACTAGCTCAAAATGCCTGCCTTTGCTCATTCTAAATAATCACCATCAACATATTCAATAGGCGATAGCACGCATTGCTGGTAACACAGTATTCAACCAAAAGAAGGTATGTTTGAGCACCAACACAGGCCCAGACAGGTGGGTTCGGCCTCATCGTTTAGCAATAAACGGTACACTGCATGAAGTCTTTTCCATGCGAGCACTTTGCGACGTGTGCACGCTGACTGTTTCTCACAGCAACGCCCATGGTCGACGACACCACTGCCGCCCGTGGCTGAGCAACTCATTCGAGCAATCGACTCCAAGATGGCAACGCCGACGCATCAACTGCAGCCACCTGCGGCGGAAAAGGCGCATGACGAGCCGTCGGCCGTCGCCAAGTGGGCGTGGATCATCTACAACGTGGTCATGTTCACGGTCATCGTCGTGTCGGGCGCCATCCTGTTCATGGTCATCGTCGGCATGATCCAGCTGCACGACAAGGACAAGAAGGACGACTGGATCGAGGTGAACTCGCAGATCCTCAAC
The DNA here is from genome assembly GCA_002286825.1 of Lagenidium giganteum. Taxonomy (NCBI): domain Eukaryota; phylum Oomycota; class Peronosporomycetes; order Pythiales; family Pythiaceae; genus Lagenidium; species Lagenidium giganteum. The sequence goes on from NSDO01000146.1 coordinate 28,458, forward strand.
GGCGTGTTCACGTGGATGGCGTTCACGAACCACCCGTTCTTCGCCTACCGCCTCTATCACATACTGCGGCTGCTGAACCCGGCGTCGAATCCCGATGAGAAGGAAGGCTCAGCGTTGACGTTGAGCAAGCTGTTCCCGCTGGTGTTCCCACCAGCGGTAAGCCATCAAGGCAAGACAACGCACAAGACGCAGACGCGTGCGTATGATGAAGCCGACGTGTGGTACCTGCGCAAGACGTTCATCATCCTCAATTTCAACTGCATCTTCCAGTACCCGATGGCCATCGTCATGTGGTCGTTCAACGCCAAGACGCGGCCAGGTTATATCATTGGCATCTTCTTGCCGCTGTCGTTCTTGTGCAATGCAGTCGGCCAAGTGCGGCTGTTCAAGCTGACCAAGCGCAAGAAAGCGGCGTTGGAAGCCGCAGCGTTGCCGTCGAACCGCGAAAACGAGCAGTCCACGCCTCAGGTCAACTACGACGCTGTTTAGGATATAGCACGTTTGGTACTGACTCGGCATGGCGCGTCCGTCCACTTCAATAACAATCATACTCGTAGCCATAGCTTCATCATTACACGGGAGTTGTTTGCTGTACTGGTTGATGGGCTAGCTAGCTATCAATCCCAGACTTCAACATGCTTGCACGAGAAGTGCTAATCGTGAATCTGGCCTTGTCTGTCCCCAACAGATCGAGTGCTGATGTCGTGATTGAATCCATGTGTACGTCGACCCGCTGTATGGGCAGCGAACGTGCGTGACCTCGGCGTGCCCATCCTGTCGTTCCGCCACCGCTGTGTTGCGATGAGTCTCGTGCTCATGCAGCTCGTGTGCCCGTCAATAACGTCGTGGTCATCCCATGGCTGACCATTCATAAAGAATCGACCGACATCGCAACGAGTGCTTACACCCGGAATGGCTGATCAAAGCCTGGTGTTGACCGCAGGTCGTTGCCATCCTCCGCACGGCCGTGCGGACCGATTGGACTCACCTATACTTCTCAGCCAACTCAGTTACACCCAGGCGTTCACGGTTGACGGTATCTCGAGTGGCCTTGCTCATGACCAGTACGAAGCGCTCAACCGCTACGTCACGTTAGTGGTAACAGTTGCTGGAGTTTCCGGGTGGGCTGTTTACACTCCGCGACGACCAGATTTACGTGCCAGACCCGTCAAATTGGATCCTATCCGGTCTGCTACTAGTAAGTGGATGAGGTCAATGTAATCGGTGTGTCGCAACCACCGTTTGAAGCTGCAGAGCATGAACACCGACGCGTGTGAATCCAAGCCCTCCCACCGCATACGACGAGATAGCTACAGTATCACGGAAGCATCCTGCACCTTACGCGAAGTGGTAGGTCCTTGTCAGTCATGTTCGCTGCAGACTAGAAATCAGTTTACCAACGCTAAGGTCTGGTTCATCCCATTTTTCTCCGTGTGCAGTGGGAGATTCAGTATCTGCTATCTGTTGTGTCAAAGATATGGTTTGCCTGCTGTCTTCCCCTTTCTTGAACTGCTGTTGGTGCCACCGGTTCCTCCCGCCGTACTGATCGTCCCCAGCGCCTCTGCCTTCATACGAAGGAAGGCTGCGCGGATATCGTTCGGGTTGGCATTGAGGAACTCGATTGGAAACAGCGCAGATGCATCAGCCGCCAAACTGCGCAGCTCTTTCGTGTTCTTAAACAACGCGGCGACGCGACTCACGAGCTTGTGCACTTGATCTGGCTCGGTGTCGCTGTAAATGGCAGAGACAACACTCAGCAGCTTGTCGATGGCAGCAGCGCGTTCGCGAGCGATCTCTTCCTGCAAAGCTCGGAGCCGCTGGCGCAGCTCGAGGCCATCCACATCCTTGGCCTCCTTCGGGAACAACTTGGCTGCATGTTTGAGCAAAAACTTGATGTCTTTGAGCTCGTCGATCTCGTCGTAGATGGACTTGACCATACCCTCGACGGTGGTCGGGTCGATACGATCAAAGTACAGGTTGCGGATCTTGATCTCAAGCTCAGCGCCAAGCTTCTTCATATCATTCTGCTGCCGCAGCTGGTCGTATTCGAACCGCAGCAATGCGGCGTCCACGTTTTCCATGTCGCTTTGTGAACATGTCGGTGGGAACAACCGCGAGGCATTGCGGATCAACCCGCGAAGCTCGTCCGCCAATGGAAAGCGCTTGAGCACACGCTGCAGCATCTGCTGCACACGCGTCGCACGCGCTTGGTCCTGGCGCTCGATCTGGTACACTTCGTCGTGCAGTTTCTCATACAGCACGAGCTTGAGGTGCACGCGCTCGTCCTTGCGTCGAAGTTTGGTCAGAATCTGCGCGCACCGGTCGCTAGGATTGGTCGTGTCGCCTGTCACGGCCATCGTCACGTGCTTCTTCTCGATCCATCGCGCTTCCAGCGGCGTGTGCTCGATTTCCAGCGTGTGCAGATGGCGCAAGCGACCAAGCTCACACGGCAACGCGTTCAGCGCCGTTTCACTCGCGTCTACGACACTCAGGTTGGGACAATCAGCCAGGGCTCGAGGCAAACTCGTGAGCTTTGGGTTATTGTTCACCCACAGCACGTGCAGGTTCGCCAGCACCCGCACACCGTCGGGCAGCGTCGTGAGGCTGTTGAAGCTCAGGTCGAGGCGCACGAGCACTGTGGCGAAATCGGGGCCGAACACGAGACTCGGACACACGCTGAGGCGGCAGTACGACAGATGCAGCAGACCGTGCTTCCTGGCATCCTCGATACGCTCCGTGACGCCACGCCCCATGCTGCTGCTTCACGAAGAGCCAATGCGTCGCCGTCGGGTTGGCCATCGCGACCGCTCGAACCACAATTTCCAGATCGAGGATCGAGAACATCCTTTTGACTCATTTCTGGAGAATGACGAAATAGTGTGACCAAATGATCACATGTCGCAGAAGAGACGCCAATCTCTATGACACTCGTGAGCAGGACACCTGCCTACTAGCACGCAAGAGATGTTGGTGCATGGATGACTGTGCCTTGCGCAATGATCAGTGGTTGGTAGAGTGCGCTGGGCAGTGGCGTGTGCCACCACTCCTTCTCTGAAAAACACAAAATGAACGGCGTTGGGTGGCTAATTCTGAAACGTCACTAGCGTGACGCAGGGACGACAAAGCGCACCATGAGCCAGGCCGTCTTGGTCGCGATTCCACCATCTGGGTACGTGGAGAAGGCTCGTTGGGCGCTGCTGCTGGCCAAGGTTCCGTTCGTAGAGGAGAACCACGTGCCGATCTTCCATCGCCGATCCACAAAACCGAAAGGCGGGCAAACGGTGCCGCTCCTGTATTACCCTGAGCAGCGCACGGCGCTCACCGACAGCTCGTACATCGTTGCGCTGGCGGCAAAAAAATTACCGTCGCTCCATCCATCCGACGAAGCAAAGCAGCTTGAAGCTCATTTCGATAATGACTTCGGGCCTCACGCGCGGCGGTGTGGTAAGTGGGAAAGGATAGTTTTCTTGGAAGACCTACTGATCACATGAACTGGTGTTGAGGCAGCCGTGATGATGCATCACCACGACAGCGCGACCGGGAAATTACTCATCACGACAGGTGTGGATAGCAAGATGGAGCGTCGGTTGGGCAAGCTGATGTATCCTGTGCTCAAGTTCGGTCTATTCAAGTTCATCAACGTGAAGCCAGAAGCCGTTGAGGAGTCGTGGGCTCAAGTGCAGCGCATTGTCGCTGAGGTTGATTCACGTCTTGGCGATACACCCATTGGCAATCGCTTTCTCTGTGGCGACGAGATATCTGCAGCCGACATCTCGTTCTGTGCTCATATGAGCCAGCTCGTCATGCCTCCCGAACACGTCTTCTTTGGTCCAATATTTGATCTGATCGACGTGCAGCGAACGAACCCCATGCGCGACCGTGTGCGCCAGCTCCGGGCTTCCCGCGTAGGCCAATACGTTTTGTGGTGGTATAGTCACTGCCGGCCAACAGCATCAGCAGTTGCGCGTCCATAAATGCATCCGAATCATCAAACGCTCCTGGCGACACCAACAAACAAAAACGCCACTACTTTGACACGTGCCTCGCGCTCGCGGCGACATTGAAGTGTTGAATTGTTGCTCGTTCACTGCACGTGCAGAATGCTAGTCCTCAGTGGATTATGTTGGGTTCTATGCATATTCTAGGTAGATATTGGAGTCCTAAGCGGGTCTCAATATACTTGATGAGTTATGATTCTGTTGGGTTCTCTGCAATTGTCTCAGGTTTTTCCACTCTCAGCACACAGGGGGCACAAACACTCTATTACGGGCACACGCTAAGCTACTGCCAGATCGTCTGAAGAGGACGATGCCCATGGGACGTGGTGGGTGGGTCGTTGTTCTTGGCTTGCGTGGTTGTCGAGCGGAAAACAGAATGAGACGGCTTGAGGCCGTCGCCGCCACACGTTGACCAGACCGCCGCCGGTCCGGTTCGGTCTTTGA
>NSDO01000146.1:38514-79371 GCA_002286825.1 Lagenidium giganteum
TCGTTGTTCTTGGCTTGCGTGGTTGTCGAGCGGAAAACAGAATGAGACGGCTTGAGGCCGTCGCCGCCACACGTTGACCAGACCGCCGCCGGTCCGGTTCGGTCTTTGAGACCGGTTCGGGTTTGAACGATCTTTTTGCCTGTTGTACACGTGTCACATTTATTGCACGTTTGGATAATGTCGCAATGTTGCATATCCGGTGTGTCCTTGGTGTGGAAAACACCATTTCACGCTGCGCTCAAAACTCAGCTTTATTCTGAGTCTTCGAGCGCGAAGAAGCTTGCAGAGCACTGATCTGACCTATCCTTGCCAGGCTAAGTCAGGCTTAACGGCTCCCCTCCGGAGCTCACTGCTGCGGATGTAAGTTTGAAGTAGGCCGGGCCGACGCAGATCCCAATCCGACCAGGCGCAGCATGAGCAAGCCCATCTTGGTCTCGCTACCACCCTCTGGCTACGTAGAGAAGGCTCGATGGGCACTACAGCTCGCCAAGATCGAGTTCATCGAGGAGCGCCACGTGCCAGTCTTCCATCGCCGATCCACAAAGCCCAAGGGTGGGCAGAGTGTGCCGCTTTTGTACTTCCCAGAGCAACGCACAGCGCTAACCGACAGCACCGACATCGTTGCGCTGGCTGCAAAGACCCTGCCTTCACTCTATCCATCGGACGAAGCCAAGCAGCTCGAATCTCACTTTGACAATGATCTAGGACCTCATGCTCGGAGATGCGGTACGACTGACGGGTTGTGTTTGTCGCCGTGCTTGTGATTCTGACGCGTGTGCTCTCGTTGCAGCAACGATGATGGCGCAACACGACAAAGCAACCGGAAAGTCTGTCTTCACGACGGCTGTGGACAGTTCGGTGGAGCGTTTCTTCGGCAACTTGCTGTATCCCATTATCAGGTCGTTGCTGTTCAAGGTAATGAACGTAACGCCGAAGACGGCCGAGGAATCCTGGGAAGAAGTCCAGCGCGTCGTGGCTGAGGTTGATTCATGCCTTGGCGATGCCCCCGTCGGGAGTCGCTTCCTTTGTGGTGACAAGATCTCGGCGGCCGACTTGGCATTCTGCTCGCACATGAGTCAGCTTGTCCTTCCTCCCGAGCACGTCTACCTTGGGTATCTCTTCGATAGAATCAACTCGCAACCGACAAACCCATTTCGCGAGCGCGTAATTGAGCTTCGCGCATCTCGCGTCGGGCAGTTTGTCCTCTGGTGCTATGAACACGCCCGACCTTCCATGGTAATGGCGACAGCCCAAGCATGAATGGTAGATGCCCATCGCTACACGCAGCAACATATGAGCATAATCGTGCCGAATCAAATGAACATGTGCATGCAGGCTTGTGCATCAACGGAATGGCATTACTGTGCCACCAACGCCAACTACTCCTGCTGCTAGAAGGTGGTCACAGCCAAACCATGGGATTGTTGTCGACACATTTTTTTTGCAGTAAGCGTATGTGAGCCCAGGTCTACATATTCAGGTATGCAGCCATTGTTGCGTGCGCCAACGCAGGCGCCGGGATGATGTTCTCACGCTGGGACGATCCGATCATCATGAGAGCTGTCACGACCCGCTCGCTCATCGACTGGCAAAGTTGATCGTACGTCAGGTTGGGGAAACGGCCAAGCAGGTGGCGATGGTGATCGGAGGCCATGCCTCGGAAGCAGAGCAACATCGCGTGTAAGCGATGCGTATCCTTCCAGCGCTCGAGGTTGAAGGTCCTCAGGGTCTGGATTTGCGTGTTGAAGTGGCAGGCCAGTCTGCCCCGAGACCGACAGAGCGCTCTTCACCCGTGAACTCCACGACACGAAAGCCTTTCAGGCGGGGTGTTCCGACAGTGTGGATACCTCGTGACGATCCTGGAGATGCCGTCGGCATGCTGACGTCGTCGCTGTGGACTGGCGCGGGTGTGGCAGGTGTTCTTGGAGCGGCTCATATCGCTATGTGCTCTCGCAGCTGTGCGATCTCTCGCATATGAGCGTGCTGACGTGCGAATGCTAAAGACTCGACGCAGCACGATTAGTAGTGGACTTTTTTCGTGGCCAGTTGATCGATTTTATTATGTTGTTAGTGGTCGTGGTCGTGGGGACCGTCTCGTTGAGCTTGTACTGCGTTGTTTTACTTTATTCAAGCACACTAAGGCGTCACTCTGGACACGATCAGTCTCAAGCCGTTCAGCTGGCGAGCTCTGGCGATTGGTGGCACTCGTCTTGGCGTGGGGAAGCGATGCTGTTAACGGTCGACCAGGATTGAACATCACCGCTGCTCCCACCTCCACTTCCATACAAGTTGCCACAGTCTGATCTACGCACTCTGGTGACTTTGGTTCGCTGTACGCGCGCGCTTGCGCAATAATGTAGTGACCGTAATCCACACAAGCTCACCACGACGTCGTTTACGTTGCGCTGGTGTGTGGGTGTCCACTTCGATCGCATCTTGACACTATTCGAACACGGTCAACACCTCGTCAGCTGTAATACCCTGGTGGCGGAGGCCAAGCTGCACTGCTCGCGCCTCCAATGTCGACATGAGATGACGCAAATCACGCAGTCGCTTTCGTTGGTTGCGATCCATCCTGCTGACTTCATAATTACTTCGAAAAGTTGGTAGACGATCGACACCACAGCACCAATACTCCCACGCTTGCTGCGGGCTGCCGTCCGGAAGTCTGACGTTTTGAGGGAACGCATGCAGCCCTCCACCCCACGGTAACCAGTGGTCCTGGCAATACTTTCTGTCGATCAGCTGATAAGCAGGTTCACATGGCGCTCTGCAACTTGTGCATGCTCACGGATCCAATCACGCTGTGGCGGACTCGATTCGGGTCGGGTGAGTTGATTGTTGTCTTGAAATCTCAGACAAGTGGCCAGATCCAATCCGTGCCGTGGTGCACACTCCTCCACGATGAGCAGAACGAGCTGCGGCCCGACCTGTCCAACCACGACATCTCCAGTTCGCGTGAGCTCCCGCGGAATGACTGCTGTGCTTTGGCTGAGCCTTTCGCTGACATCAGCGCGTCCAAGCCCGATGCAAATCGACAAGCTATGCAAGATGATGCCACAATCTCCTGCTGCATGGCATTGCATTCATTGGCATCTGGCGTAAGTCACGATAATTGATAAATAATGGATGGCACATGCGATCCGGCACAACAACGACGTTTCAACGTCGCTCAAAACACTTCCGGCTCGGACCGTCGCGTGGGAGTGCAGCATTTTCATTATGAAGATGAAGACTTCATCCACGATCGCATGGATCACAGCCGTGTGGCACCCCGGTCGTCCATCGGAGCTTCCATCAGCTCGCACGACCGCGGTATGGTGGAGCGACATGCTGCGCTTTGTATTTTTCGAGAAAACCCTTTCACGACGTGCCTTCCCTGCTGTCATCTGTGGAAAGTGAGAGATGTCCAGGCGAACGACATCAACGCAGGTATTTCGCGTCAGAAGCATTTCATTACTAGGCTTGGTTATGAGTCTGTTATTGCACACATGCTCGATCGCCTGGTGCTCGATATTTTTGCCCATAACCGTCACGGTGGCGCACTAGCACTTGCAGATCGACCCGACATCAGCGCCTGTCCAGGCAAGCAGCCCGCGCCAGTGCGGACGCTGCATGTGCCGCGCCCATACATGACGCGTATTGCTCCCCATGACGCCACCACAGAGGCTGCCCAGTGCAAGTACGCGCCAACGCCAACGGTCTCGGCACACAATCGATCAATCGACTCGAGCGCAACGCTTCCGAGTCGATCGTGGGCATTCAAGCTTGACCAAGTCGCTCCAGTCTCGTGGAAGCGCCTGCTGATGTTCACCATCCCATGTTTCCTCCTACTGACAGACGTCGTCCGTGGAGGTCTCAGCGTGCAAGCGTTCCCAGACTCCTTCCTTCGCATCGAGCCGAACATATTCGCCAACTTCGGGCCATTCGCATATCCCGTCGTCACGATCAATGCGACTGAGGCAGACAACGCGCAAAACAAACTGTGGACGTACAAGCAAGACACGACATCCGTCGCCATGCGGGTGGCTGCCAAAGTCTTGAACGTGTCAACGTGGCCAAGATGCGTACTTCATAAAGAGCCTTGCGCCAGCAGCACACTCGGGCACAGAACAGTCTTCCGTATGCTTGACGCACTCGTGGATGCGATTGCGGACTCACCCAACAGCATGAGATCTAGTCCCCATAGAAGGGCGTTCGACCCGATCACCATGGCAACCGCTGCAGATTACACCTGGCTTGACCGCGTGCACGACCACGTGCTGCCTCAGTTCTTCAGTCTCCCCAGGTTTCGCATGAATCGCTACCTGTACTTCAGCTCTTCCATCCTAACGCTGCATGCCAAGCGTGGATTTTGTGCCATGTCGGCATCCACGCGGCCGCACTCGTGCTCGGAGATGTGGACGCATTTCAATCGTGTACGCACGAAACGTGCTGGTCGTGAAGAACATCGAGGAGATGTCTGGACTGACGTGAGCAAGCGCGTCCGAGCCTTCCAAGACAAGTACCCGAGCGATAGGTACCAAGTGGATCTACTGGTACTAGATAGCAACGACCTGCACTCAAAGGGCAGGATGTCTTATCGTGGTTCGCACTACTTCGACATCGTCACTATCTTGCGTGCTCGTAGCTGTGATCGATCGTTGGTCTCCAGCGCAGACGACGACAGCACCTTCAATTGTACGACAGCTGTGGTTAATGAATATCGCTACGAAGGCGGATCGGAAACCTTTGATGTGGGGCAATGGTTCACAATCGTCGCAACACTGAGAGTCGTCGGTCAAACGTACATGTGGCTTCGCGTCGCGTTGCTCTGGACTGGCAGCTACGCCGCGTGCAATGGCGACCCATCGTGCAAAACTGCTTCACGGTATCGCAATTTTCTGATTGCCACACGCACGATGTTTCTCGTTCCAGCGCAGGTCGTTATCTATGGTAGCTTCGTTCCCATTGTGTGCTACAGTGCCGCGCACTGGATCGACTCATCTGCGACGCACGAACGCATCGCGAACCTCTCTCGGACACCAGCCACGGGACTTCTCTACATGGATTTCCAGAAAAATGTCGATGCCAGCACAGTGCTCATGCGCAACGTGTGGCCATTGGCACTGACGCTTCACTTGGCCATTTGGTGCCGTACCTCTCGTTGTTGGACACACGAAGACGGCGTCGTGGGCATGACCAAGTACTTGATCAGCATCATGTCGGCGTTGACGACGTTTGCGCATTATCGCTTTCTGTCGCTGCGAGACGCAAGCATCCTCAATATCAGTCTACAGCACGACAACGCCGTTCTGACGATGCTGCGGGCACGACGCAACATGATCGGTGGCAGTCTCTTTCTCTGCCAACTGATCGACTTGAAAATGCTGCTGGTGGTTGTTCTCGCCGCAACGGCGCTGCTTAGTCTGGTGGGCTCCTTGCTCCGTTGTTTCAAGCCATTCAAGCACAGTAAGACGTCGCTGTGGACACGCTCGGTTGTCAGTCGAGCAGGTCGCGCCTTGTGGCCGTTGCCAGCACTAGCCATCTCATGGGGGGCCAGCAGCAACGCTGTAGTTGGCGTTCGCACCCGCTGGAAGCTGTGGAAGCCGACGAACGCAACAACGCCATCCGACACCAACCAGCGGGGCCCTGACGATGCTGTGGTTCGCGCACAAGCAGAGGCTCACGTTTTCCTCGTCAACCTGTGCATGCTAACGGATCCCGTCGCCCTATGGCGAACACGTGGTGGATCGGGCGTGGTCCTTGCAATGCTAAATTCTCACCCAACTGGACAAACGCAACTGGTGCCGTGGCAATCACTGCTTCACGACCAAGATCACGACCTGGATGCGCATCTGACCCATCGGTGTGTCATCAGCTCCCGAGAGGTCACATGGAGAGACCTCTTGGCATGTGGTTGACGTGGTAGACAATGCGCCCATTTGACACCCCCCGCTGTTACAAACACACTCATCATCCTGCGTTTAATGTGAAACACACATGACATGTCGGGCGAAGGTGCACGCTTGTGATGCGTTTCACACAGCGAATCCCATCCTCCCCATGGGGCTGCTGTTGAAGCTGCTGTGCACGAACGTGAGTGCCGTGCGCGTTGCGTGTGTTGCATGGCCAAACGTGTGGCCCAACAAGCGTCCCCCACACGACACACCACGTCGCACCCTGCACGCGCACCCTGCACCGCCCAGCGTCACCGGCTCGTCTCTCCCGTTGACATCTGGGGCGCTGGGCATAGGCCCGTCTTGTCGCGGAAACTCTGCGATCAGAGCCAACCTCCTCTTGCATTGGCAGAAAACCCGCACCCGATCTCGCCTTTTCCGCCAATCCCTGCCCTCGTGGGACCATAACCAACACCACCGCGCCAGAGCCCCGCCCAAGTGGAACAGCAGGACGACGACGACGTCGAACGCGCCAAAGCCCAAGCACGAGGAACGTGTCACTCACTGCGTTGGTCCTTGCTGGTCGACGCCCGAAGCCACCGCGACCGCGACCGCGCCACGCCGTAGCGCAGTCACGCACGCACGCCCAGCCCGAAGCACGCGCGGGATTGGAGCGCCAGGAGCGCCACACCAGCCCCGAGCCCAGCGGCCGTGGCAGAGCACTCTGACAGCGAACGCCTCGGTTGACGCATTGGCTGTGGACGGACGACGCTCAAAGGGGGGGGGGGCGCCAAAGCAGTTGCCGCGCGAGGTTGCATGCCCCACAAGTGCGCGGGAACGCCAGTGAGTGACCCATCGCACGCGCCACGCAGGGGAAAGGAGCGGCGGCGGTGAGAAGGCCCCCGTTGGTCGCATTGTTGCGTTGCAATCGACCGCAGAAAGAGCTCGTATTGATACACAGAGAGACGGCCATCATGACGCGTTCGTCGATGGTGCTGGAGGTGGAGACAGAGGTGGTGGACGCGGCCATGGCGTCGCCGAGCAACTCGAGCTGCTCGGGCGGACCGGAGCAGCTGCGGTTGTCGGAGATTGAGAGCGCGCACCTGTGCCCGACGGGCCGCATGAAGATGGAGGAGCTGTTCCGGCAGTGGCTCAACGTGGAAGGCACGAAAGAGATGATCCACGCGTTGATTGAAGACGTGCGCAGCGGCAAGGAGATCCAGCTCGAGGCGCTGCTGGCGGCCACGAGCAGCTTTGGCGCGCACCACCCTGCGGCGACGGGGGCGGCGGCGGGCATGGACCTCAACTCGCCATCGCGCAGTCCAAAGCGCCCGCCAAATTATCAGCACTTTGGCCCCAGCAACAGCCCCAACTTCCACCGCAAGAAGCACGTCGTGAGCCTGTTTGGCGAGGTGCTGCATGATGCCGAGGCCGAGAAGCTGGCCAACCAAGAACGCGAGGCCGATGTGGTGATGAATGACACGGACGGCGATGCGTCCATGGACGCGACGGCCAGCAGCACACGCAAGCAGATCCCTCGCTTTTATACGCCGGGCGAGGCTCGCCGCGGCCGCCTGCGCGGCATGTCGACGGATTCGCTGGCTCGGAAAACCGTAAGTGATAATACCGTCATACGGCGCTGTTGCTGGGGGCCGCCGCTGACTGATGGATCGTGTATGTCCTCTTGTGCCACAGAACGATATCGACTCGCGGTTCCGAGACTACGCAGAGGGCATGCGCGTCGAGGATTTCGTCGCCATCACTAAGGATTTGTGCGGCTTCCCGTCGTTTTTCAACGCGCCATTCTTTCGCCGTATCTTGACCAGTGCCGGCGTGGAGGTGCCCGCGACCGCCGAAGGAGGGGACTCGAACCTTCGGATCACAAAGGAAGTTTTTCAGAAGTACTGGGTCAACGAGATGGCCCCGTACGACCCAGTGGAGCGTTTCTTCAGGATAGTCAAGCAGCCAGCGAACGACTTTATCGAGCGCGATGACTTCGCGCCGTTCCTGCACGAGCTGCTCAAGTATCACCCAGGCCTAGAATTTCTGGGTGGAACCCCCGAGTTTCAAGAGAAATATGGTGCGTTGCCGCTGCGATTGCGCGGAGTTGGCTTGACGGTCGTCTGATGGTGGTGTTTGTGTGTCCCGTGATAGCATTGACCGCGGTCGTACGGATTTTTTATTCCGTGGATAGAGATAGCAGCGGGCGCATCACGCTTCGAAAGCTTCGACGAAGCAACCTCATCGAAGCATTCAACTGCGTCGACGAAGAAGAGGACATCAACAAGGTGCGGCTGTGTGCGCGTGTGTTGCGCCGCGTATCTCGCAGCATTCTGATGTCCATGTCGTTTGTTGTCGCAGGTGAACTCTTACTTCTCGTACGAGCACTTCTACGTTCTCTATTGCAAGTTCTGGGAGCTGGACACGGATCACGACTTCCTACTCAGTCCAGATGATTTGATGCGTTATGGCGGTCACTGCCTGACGCGCACCATTGTCGATCGCATTTTTGAGCACGGACGGCGACCATTTGCACGCCTGCAGTCCCTGTCCTTCGAGGACAAGAAGAAGATGAGCTACGAGGATTTCATTTGTGAGTGGGCACGCTATTGGTGAAGTATCAGCTGTCATGTCAATTACAAACCATCCTTTGCGACCAGATTTCATGTTGTCGGAAGAAGACAAGAGCAACCCCGTGAGCATTCGGTATTGGTTCGAGCTGATCGATACCAATGAAGATGGCGTCATCCGCGCCGACGAAATGCGCCCCTTTTATCGTCAGCAAATCCACCGAATGGAAAACCTTGGCCATGAAGTTGTCCCATTCGAAGACATTCTGTGTCAAATGTGAGTGCTACCACCTCCACTACTGCTATTTCTCTACCGCTGACCCTTTCGCTGATTCGTTTTATTAGGTCGGACCTGTTGCACCCAGCAAAGGATGGTGAATTTCAATTCAAAGATTTCATCCGAGAAGACAAGATTCGGGTGTCGGGCGTGTTCTTCAACGTGCTGTTCAACCTGGGCAAGTTTATTGAGTTTGAGCAGCGTGACCCTTTTTTGCTTCGGCAGCAGCTGGCGGAACCCGAGCTCACGTACGTCGCTTGATGCAGCTGGCAATAGAGAATTGTGGCACTGACGTGTTGTGTTCTGCAACAGGGACTGGGATCGGTATGCACGGTCCGAGTACGCTCGATTGGCGATGGAAGAGGAAGGTCGCGAAGACGACAGCGCTATGGACATCGATACCATGGATGGGTGGTACGTGTCGGATGAGCAAGATGACGACGTCGACATTCTTGGGAACAACTCGTCATCCGGAACAGGTCGCACAGTGGAAGCGCCGTTCTAGATCACGCGAACCAACCTTAAGCACAGAAAGAGAAAGAACTCGTCAAATAATAAACCGATCAAGTTGCAACCCTCTCGCTACAAACTACGCCCTCCACCCGACAACAGGACAGCTGGCACAAAATGTGAAAGGGTGCACAGCAGCTTCAAGCAACGTCTTAACCATCACCGACGTTTGAGCTTCGAGTGTGGACAGAGCTTATGGGAATCTACCGATCACGAAGTGTAGATCCACACGGTAGAGCACGGACAGGCAAGCCACATCAGGTTGTTCATCGACTTCGCTAGATCTACAGGTGTGCGAGTTCCTCAGGAATTTGGTTGACCAACGTGCTGCCCGCTAACGCACGCTGACTTCAGCTTCTGCAAGTTCCAGAAGTCACCCACAACACAGCAAGTCGCTCCATTCCAACGCCGATGACGACACTTCCTGCAGCGACATGCCTTCCCACGCGGGGTCTTCCTGTTCCTGCGCGTACACTTCTGACGGCACCACGTGGCTTCCACCAGTTGCGGACGTTAGCACAGCAATAGACACGCCCGATCCAACTCGAGTTCGCCACAACGCCACCGGATCGGTGAGCATGCACAAATTGACGAGCATAACGTGTAACCGTGCTTCTGGAGTCCGCAACGCCGGATGATCTAGGTCAACGTTCGTATAGCGAATGCTTGTTCGTCGGTTCCTCGGAGCTCCAAACCCACCAGCTGAGCGATCGCGAATTACGAGGTTGCTCTCCCATGCGACTGCCAACGCCGTCAACGGCCACAATTCACGAGCAGATCGACTGACAGCCGAGCGGCTCCAAAGCCACGTCTTGGTATGTCTGAGTGGTGGGAAGCAGCGGAGTGCTGAGCCCAACAGCGCCATCAACACAAATGCCAACGCCGAACTCGCCAGCAACATTTACAAATCGACCCACTGGCATAGGAAGAGTCCGCCCCCGATGCCGCTGCGACGTGTCTTGAGCAACATTGAGACAGCATTGTCAAGATGCAGACTAACACTGAGAATTGTCGAGTTTCGAAGAGAAATAAAGCGGTAATGCGCGAAAGTGGTTAGCGCCGACACGATGCTGATCCAGAACTCGCTCATGCCCACCACACCGTGCGTGCGTGTCCAGCCGCGGGAAGTACGAAACCAGATTATCACATGGAGCGTCAAAGCGAACGGCCACACGTTGCGCATCAACACCGTGCTGATATCAACGTACTTACGGAAGTCCATGTTGAGCAGTCCAGTGGCCGGCGTCCGAGAAAGGTCTGCTATGCGTTCATGCGTCGCCGCAGAGTCCATCCAGTGTGCGACCGTGTAGCAGGCAATGGGGATGATACTGCCGTAGATGACGACCTGTGCAGGAATAAGAAACATGATGCGAGTGGCAAGTAGACACTTGTGATGCCATGCAGCTGTCACGCAGGCCGGGTCAGCTCTGCATGCGATGTAGCTGCCACCCCACAGCAGCAGGACACGCAACCACATGTACGCCTGGCCCAGCATTCGCAGTGTTGCAATGACGTTGAACCATTCCACGACATCAAGGGTCTCCACCCCGCCTTCGTACCGATAATCATCGATGACGACTGTCGTGCAGTTGGCATCATCATCTTGATCGGAAAGCACAGATCGACCACAGCGGCGAGCGCGCATGATGGTGACGATGTCGAAGTAGCGCGAGCCACGGTACGACATCCGCGATTTTGATTGCAGATCGCTGCTATCAAGCACTAGGAGATCGACCTGGAACTCATTGCTTGGGTACTTGGCTTGGAAGGCACGAACGCGTTTGCTAACATCGGTCCAGACGTCGCCTCGACGCTCGTCATTGCCACCACGCTTCATGCGCACGCGTTTAAAATGCGTCCACATTTCCGAGCAGGAATGCGGTCGCGTTGACGGCGACATGGCACAGAATCCACGCAGGGCGTGCAGTGCTAAGACGGACGGGTGGAAATACAGGTAGCGGTTCGTCCGAAACGTTGGGAGACCGAAATACTGACGCAACACGTGGTCGTGCACGCGGTCGAGCCACATGTACTTGATGTCGGTGGCCATGGTGATCGGAGCGAGCGATACGCTAGGTCGGGTTGATTGCAGGCTCTGGGGCAGATGCTCGATGGCGTTCACGAGGGCGTCGAACATCTGGAAAACCGTTCGGTCACCTAGTGTGTCACTGGGGCATGGCCCTTCATGGAGCACACAGCTTGGCCATGTCGACACGTTCAAGGCAATCGCAGCGGCGCGCATAGCCAGAGACGTCGTATCGTGCTTGTAGTTCCACACCTTGAGGGACTGATCACTGTCGACCTGGGTTGCATTGATCGTGGCGACAGGGTAGGCAAACGGTCCGAAGTCGACGAAAGTGTCGGGCTCGCTGGGGATGTAGTTGTCTGCGAATGAGTGCTCGCCAAGTCCGCCCCGAGCGACGTCTGTGAGCAGCAGCAGGCATGGACACACGAACAATAAGAGGCGCTTCCACGAGACGGGAGCGATGTGCTCGAGCCCGACCACACACAGCTGACCAGGCCGCTGCGGTGACTCGCCTGTCTGTCTGCGTGCATTGTTGTCGCCAGCACGTTCACGCTGCGACGCCGTCAACCAAGCATCTAGCGGTGCGACTCGCTTCATCGCGGCGCTTGCTTAAATGCTCAACGCCGCGAAAGCACAGGTGGAGCTGGAGGTAGTCGGCTATTCCTGCGTCGTTGTCCGACCTCCAATATTATCTGCATGTGTTAACAATAGCTAGACTTGGTGGTTTCAATCGCACTGATTATACTCAACAACCAAAAGGCGTGTATCAAGACAAAACATGGGGACGGTATCCATAGCCAGTAGTAGAGCTGACAAATACCTGCAACTCGCTGTCCTCGGTGCATCGTGATTGTCGTTTTCATCTTAACGATCGTTGTCGTCTTCGTCTTGACGCGTTCGCGGTCCTTGACCGCCCCGAAGATCCCATCGTAAACGATTTTGCTCGACCACAAGGCGCAGCTTGGGGACAAGGTCAACGTCCCTGCAGCGCGCGCTGACTCGCGATTTCATCACGAAGGCGGACGCGTCAATGGGGACATGGCGCAGAATCGTCGCGTGGCGTGGAGCGACAAGATCGACGGACGGAAGTACAGATAGCGGTTCGTGCGAAACATGGGGAAACTGAAGCACTGAGGCAGCACGTGGTCATGAACGCGGTCGAGCCACGTGCACTTGCCGTCTGTTGCCATGGTGATCAGATCGTTCGGCTTGCTGTGCTGGTTACCTTGCATGCTCTTGGGCAAGTGTGCAATGGCGTCCCCGGAAAGCTGTTCTATCTGCCAGTGTGTCACTCAAACAAGTATTATTCGGAGCACACAGCTTGGCCATGCCAAGCGACGCTCATGCCGCGACACGAAAAAGTCCAAGCATCAAGCGGTGACGAAGGCCCAGACCAGGCTGCAACTCCTCATCCATCTCACTTTCACCTCTACAGAAAGAGACAAATACGCTGGTGCTGCGCTTCTTGATGGCAAGGCTCTGTCGAGATCGGAAATACAACTCGAACGAAAATTCATTGGAAACAACTTACAATATCCACACCAGTCCCTCCTCGTCCTTCGCTGGTCAATCGTCATCGGCACTGTCGCGGACAGCGTCGATGTCTTCATCGTCGTCGTCCTCGCCGTCGCCATCGTCGTCGCCTTGATCATCAATTTCGTCGTCGTCATGCTCTCCCCGTGCGCGCTTGCGACACTTGAGCACCTCGGTGATCAAGTCGCTGAACATTTTGCTCGTGGACCACAGCGCGCGGCTTGGAGGTCGCAGGTGATGGCGGATCGGGCCCGTGCGGTGCGTCATGAACAGCCGCATTTCGTCGCGATCGAACGGGAACCGCTTCCAGATGCGCGCGTCCATCATGCGCCAGCACTCGGCCTCACCTTTCTCTTTGTACAGTAACATCACTTCGATCACAGGGCCGCGATACCACCAGCCAGGGTGGCGCTGCGCATCCAACTTCGCAAAGAACGACGGCCCAAACGTCTCGTTGGCTCGCTGTATGATGCCTTCAAACATCTGCGACGCGTAGCCCTGGCGGTGCTTGCGCACAACTTGTTCGCGGCACTCAGCCCACAGTGGTTTCCAGAAGAATCGCTCCCAGACCGCACGGCCCGCGAGCTCCCAGAACGCGCGCAGCATCATGGCGAGCTTGGGGTCGTCGGCTTCGTCGAACGGCAGCGGCAGGTTGGCGTACAGCGTCGTCCACGGCTCCAACGCCTCGTACCGGCTCGCGACTTCCTGGGCCACACGGCGCTGCAGGTTCCGGTACCGCGCATCCAGACGAGGGCGTCGCCTGCTTCTGCAGACGGCGACGCTGTTGTCTGTGGCTTGCTTCCACTTGAGGTAGGCATCGTCTGGATCAACCTCGTCGGGCTCCGCGTCCGACACGTCCGAGCGCGGACTGCCTGGTTGGCCGGATTGTGCCTTGCTCGCGAGAACCGTCGCATTATCACGACTGCGGTCGTCGACGTCGTTCGACGGTGGCGTGTCCAGCATCGTCGCTCGCATGGCCACCCGCATGCGCCGGCGTTTGGGCGCCGCCCTCGAGCCCTCGCGCTTGGCTCTGGCATCCACGTCGACCTCGTCCATGCCATCAATGCGCTGCAGCGTCGTGCCCATGACCGTGCTCGGGATGAGGCTCATGACGCACGTGCAGTCGGCCACAAACATCTGCAGCGTCGTCTCCTTGTGCTCGAGGAACTCGCCGAAGATGCGACACAGGCGGCCGAGATGGCGCGACGCCACGTGGCGCTCCAGGAACTGGAACGCGCAGCTCTGTGGGTTGCACATGGCAGCGTGCAAGTGCACGGGGCGGGGCTGGTGCAGCAGCTGCAGCGCGCTGGCGCGGGCGCCGACGTTGATGACGTCGATGGGCACGATGCTCACGATGCTCACAGCGAAATCGAGGAACTTGCGCAGCGCCGCCATCTCGCCCCTGACGAAGTCTGCGAGCATGCGGCGCAGCATGTTCACGTTGCGCGTGTGCACGCGGCACTCGAGGAACGTGCAGAACGCGTCGTACGTGACCAGCTGCAGCTCCATCTCGACGTCCGATCGCACCGGTTGGACCGGGACCACGCCGGGCGCCATGGAGCAGTCCTTTGGCGGATGGCAGTGGTGGTCAACTCTGGTGGCCAGCTGCGTGATGAGCGTCGTGGGCATGGACTTGGGCATGGGCGTGGTCACCACGCGCAGTGGCGCCAGGGCCCGTTTGGTCGCCATTGTGGCGCTTTGCTGCCGATCGAGTGTTCGAAATCTGCGATGCCGGGCACGACGCGCATGGAGGGGGGGGGGGATTGGCTGAAAATCGAGCGGATCACTTGTCTGATTGGTTGAAATGGTGCGCGCGCGTCGCAGTGTGAAGGTTGACAACCGTTGTCATGAGCCACCGCCACGCAGGACTTGATGGCGCTGACCATGACGGTGGCGTGGTGCAGGTGATCTGTTTCTCGATGGACCGTGTGTTCCAGCTGTCCGAGTACCTGCGCACGCTGCACGAGTACGTGTCGCTCCATGGGCGCAGGCTGCGAGAGGATCCGTCGTGGGCATCGATCTCCATCATCTGCCGGTGCTCCGACGCTGACATGGTAGCGCATTACCAGCGCATTGCCGAGCGATATCCACACGTGACGTTCCTGTTTGAACAGCCTGAACGCAGGTTTGGGGACTGCCTGCTTGAGTGCCTCGCGACGACCGCGAACAGCGCCCAGTGGCTGATCTTCAACGTTGACGACGCGTTCTACTTCGATACGGTCGAGCTCAGCCACGCCATCAGCTTTCTCCGGGCACAAACGCCGCCGTCTTCAGCGTTCCCAGTTGCTGCAGCAGCTGACAAGGCAGCCGCAAGAGCGTCCACGCCAGCGACGCTGCCTGTTTGGCATTTCGGCGTCCATTTGAAGCTGGCTCCGAGCTTGTGGAGGTCGCACATGACTAACCAAGCCATGCTGCCACTGCCATCAATGCAGCTCCATGCGTCAGGGACCGACTGGACTGACCAAGCAGATACGAAGGACGGTATGATGTTGTTGTTCGATCCAGCCAAAGGTGTCCTCGATTGGAACTACCCGTGGGACCTCAGTGGATCGCTTTACCAGCGTCGATTGGTCGTCCACGTCGTGAAGCAGATCCAGTTGCTGCATGGTCCTGCTGGAGTGCGCAATCCCAACTACTTAGAGCTGCGCGGCCACCAGATTGTCCAGCAATGGATTGGAAGGACGCACCAGTTCCGTTGCGGCGCTTTCCCGAGTCCCAAGATGCACGTCATGGCCATCAATCAAGTGCAAGACACATTTGACAATCCTCTCTACGCAGCGTTATCCGACAACGCTAATGCGTCGTTGCCTGGTGGCGAGCTCACAGATCTACTTCAGTATCACCTGGCCGGCAAGCAACTCTGCGATTCATACTATCGCGATCATGTCTTCGACAGCGTGCACATCGGAACGTTGGTGCTGCAATCACCGCAGGAACAGACCAATGTTGCCGCAACAGGACCTCTAGTGTCGATCATCATCCCAGCGTTCAACGCGGAGCGCTATGTCGAGGCCGCAATCCGCAGTATTATGGTGCAAACGTACGCTAATCTGGAGATTCTGGTCGTAGACGACGCCAGCACCGACCGAACACGTGAGATCGTCTCGAACCTGAGTGAAGAAGACGCCCGCATTCGACTCGTGTGCAACGAGATAAACCAAGGCGTGGCACGGACGCTAAATCGTGGCTTTGCACTGGCTATGGGTGACTTGCTGGCACGCATGGATGCCGACGATATAGCGCTGTCTCGAAGGATCCAGCAGCAAGTGCAGTTCCTGCACGCGACACCAAGCGTGGGAATCCTGGGTACGGCCATCGTGTTGGGTCGTGACAGTGCGTCGCAACGCTGCGAGGCTGTGATCTACCCAACGACGCCTGCGCTGACACATTGGCGCATGCTATTTGGCTGCTTTCTTGCCCATCCGAGTGTCATGTTTCGACGGTGCATTGTGGACCAAGTGGTTGCTGCAGATGGATTCCTGTACGACGCCAGTCGCAAGTCAAGCGAAGACTACGACCTGTGGATGCGGTGCCTGTATCAGCATAACATCCAGGCTCACAGCCTAGGTGAGCCACTGTTGTGGTATCGAAAGCACGCAGCCGGTGTTTCCACTGTCCAGCGCGAGCGACAAAACCAAGAAACTGTGAATTGCACGCACCAGATGATCGAGAAGATGTTGGCAAGTTCGGTGCCGCTGGCGCACGTGGTGGTCGCAGTAGCAAACGCTCCGCCCCCAAGTGCCTCCGTCGAGGACATGGCAGGAGCGGTGGACGTCATTGAGAAGCTGGTGCAACAATTTGTTCAATCGGAGGCAGCCAAACCAAGCGGACTACTCGACTGCGAACGCGCGTACATTGTTGCCGACGCCGCAGCTAGGCAAGGAGAGCTAGCCTTGCGAGCGATGGTGGCAGACCCGATCCAGGGATCCCGTGTCTGGAGTGCTTTCGCCGCGCGTCATCCGCAAGTAAGCCGACAGGCGTTCCAGAAGCTTTTTGGGCCAACGTCGGCTTAACCGGGACACATTGGGATAGTCATTTGTAAGGCAATGAAAAGGAACCGAACACACTGAGTGCAAACGGTGCGACTAACGTTTGGGCTTACTCAAGATGGGAAAGTAGAGATTACAGTCGTAGACTGGACTTGACGCGACGATGAATACGACACTACCCGGATAGACGCATCGCTAGACACTACTCTTATGGTATATTGCACAACTAGATGGCGGATCGAGTTCATATGTGGAGCACCTCCGAATCGTGTGAGCGGTGCATGGGGTGATACACGTTTTGGACACCGACTCGTCGCTCCTCTTCGTCTTCGGCGGTCTCGTCGAGTTGATCAGCAATAATGCGCGAGATGAAGGCGACAATAATGACGTTGACCACGCGACGCATGCGCGTGTTGACCCATTCCATCCAAACGAGGAAGATGTAGCAGCCTGGCACTGGCACGCTGAACACGGTGATCCAGATGGTGGACATGTAACCAAGCGCAGCACCGGACAAGTGCGGCGTGCCGAACGAACTGAGCGTGCTCACAATGATCAGTAGCAACGTCCGTCCGCCCGTGAGGAGGTCCGACTGTCCGCTAGTGTACGCCATGAAGTAGCAGCCAATGATGAAAAATGATGCCGTGCCACAGAGCGAGAGCGACACGCCAATGGACAGAGTGAAGTTGGCGAGCGTTCGCGATACTTGTCTGGAGCCTTCAACCGACCTCATGAGCACAGGAATGCTGGCAGGGTAGCTGCCTGTTGCGAACAGGAACAGCAATCCAGGCGTGAGGTACCAGAGGAACTTGAAAGGGTTTTTCCGAACGAAGATGAAGTAGCCACCGCAGCCGACGACGAGGAACACGGCCAAGAGCGTCACGCCAAGGACAACTGGCAAATACAGGGCCATCCGTAGCTGTTCCTGTGTGATCGTGCCCTTCATGACCGAGTACGACATGGCCGAGAAGGTAGCGAGGGGTGTCCACTTGAGCATCCAGTTGAGCACCAGTTCGAGCACGACACTGATCTGCTTGAGCAACATGAGCGCGTGGTTTTCGCCCGAAGCGTTGTTGGTTTTATCGTGCGACAACACCACACCAGCGCCCAAGAGCATGCTGAAGACGATGACTCCCAGCAACTGCTGGTTGGCAATCGCATCGGTGATGTTCGAGGGGAACAAAGTCTGGAAAAAAGCCGAGATCTGGGATGCGTACGAGATCGTCTTGGCTGGCGCAGTCTTGAGCGTGATACCAGTGATGTTGGTGGCCTTGAACACCATGCTACGGCTCAGCTGGGATTCCGAGCACGTTCCATCCATGCCGAGGTACTTGCCATTAGGGCACTGGAGCTGCAGCATCGCGGGGGCATCCTTGGCAAGTGGAGCGACGCGTTGATCAAAAGCAGACGCAAACGCCATCGCGATGAACGTCGCAACGACCGTCGAAACGAGCGACATGGCAAAGAAGAAGACGAGTGTTCGTGTCATCACGTCTTTGGTCTTCTGCGACAGCTCGAGCTGAGCGATGCAGATAGCCACACTCGTGAAAATGAGAGGCAGTGCGAGGCACTCCATCACGTTCTGGTACAAGCGGCCAAAGAGACCGATCCAAGACGCGAGGGCATCACTGAGCGGCCACTTGTTGCACACGGCACCGATGATGAAGCCAAAGATGGAAAACGCGAGCGTGGTCATGATGTTTGGCACCAGATAGACGAGGTTGATGATGGTGCCGTCATCCGAATCCATAGGTGCTGCCGTTCCACCATTAACTGTTGGGAGCTTGATCTTCTTCACGTCCACGATGACGGGCTGTTCGAGGAAATGCGTGGTGGGCGTTAGCTCAGTGAGCTGGCTTGATTCGATGCTGGGCGCCTTGTTGCGTTGGCTGTTTCCGCCACCATACACGTCATCTACAAGGCCATCAACCAGATCGTCAGCGCCCGTCAGCAGCACGATGGAGGATGAACGGCGCTTCGACGTACGTGCATTTTGGAGGAAAGGGGCCACCCCGGCGTCGCCGCGTGCTGAGGTCTCGTGTCTACGATCCATGGCAGTGCCGTGGATTGTCAGTGGAGGGCCGCGTGTGATGTCGCGGAAGATGGGGAATGAATCGGCCTGGTCTTTGGCTGCGTGTTCGCGAGACGACGCCTTCCACCCGGGTGGCGCACACTCTGATCACGCGGCTGATCGAGCGTCTAGAGCCAGCAGAGACAACTCATCTGGGCGGCAGCTTGGAACGCCCTTCATATTCTCCACGCAGCTGATCCGACCTGTTGGGTGCTTTCGCGTCGAGTTGATGTCAGCATGAGCTTGATGAGCGAATGCAGGTCCAGAGACTTTCCGCGGTTGCACCTTGTGGCAACAGCTGGTCTTGATTCTGTGCTGTGCTGTGAGCAAACGGCAGAGTGTGCTGGTTGCAACCACGTGTTGGATGTTGGGCAACGATTTCTGAGCTTGGATCGCGTTTATTTGGTGGTGATGGATCGGGGGCAGCCGACCTTGACACTGCCAGCTGGGATTGCCAGCGTTGTGTCGGCGTGCTCTTCGTGCTCGCGGTGGCTGCCAGCGCACGTGCGTGCTTTCGTGTCGCTGCGTTGACGACCAGAGAGTTTGAACGGCCGGTCGAGATGAGCTCTCGAGTCTGCTATCGGCACGAGGAATCGGCTCAGTTTCGATGCAGTGCCAGCATCCTCGTGCAGCGACGGCATTGCTGGTTTCGTTGATCGACGGCGGATGGAGCTTCAAAGTTGTCGCCATCCAGCATTGATGGAAATGCACTGTGGTGGTGGATGGTTTGGACTGTTTGCTGTTGTAAAGGGACCAGATGGTAATGGTGGTGTGCGTGAGCTGGCGTTTGCGTCGTCTGTGTGTGCCAAGATTGCATTGGAATGCAGAACACACCATGCCTTCTACAGATCTGACTTGACGCCTGCGCCGCTAAGCCCAAGATCGGTCATTATTGGCACCTGCGTTCAGGAGGCAGGTGGCAATCAAGGCAATGATCACAGCGCAGAAGCACACCACGCCAGTCAATGACGTGGAGTATCGGCAACGAACATACCTCCCAGCTGGTGGCAGCTGGATTGCCAATTTTATCTAATCAATGGCCTGACTCGACGGCATACCGCTCGTTGAATGGGCCGTGGACGCGTTGTATTACCTCGATCGTATTTTGTAGATACTTCAATTTGCTGCTTTGGGCCTGGTAATATCCGTTGGACCAGCGACGGCAACTTTTTTACACGTCATTCACATTGGTACGAATTCACTCCAACAATATCATCGTGGAGTTCAAGGACGCAATGGATGGAGAGATCGTTTACTGGAACGTGTGCGCAATTCTCGTTCGGGCGCAGTTGTCCTTTCAAGGACGATAAGAACACTTGCACTCTTTCTGTGTGAGTACCATGCTCTCCTCATTGTGACTACCACTGTCGACGCACGTGTGCTTGGCAAGTGTTGAACAATAGCGATTTTGAGCGTTGGGTTGATCGAGTTGCCATGGCGCGGTGGTTGTCACTATGGCACAATTGCTCGACTTCGTGGTTCATTTCTACCGGTATCGTTCAGAAGCAAAAATTCCAAAAAGCTGAAGGCTTCAATAGTTCTCCGTACCGCAATATTTCGGGCACCGTGATTTTGAGAACTGCCGCAGTTGTGTTTAGAACTGCTGATCCTTTAGACGCGCTATGAAATGCTTCGATTGGATTGTGATGTGGTGTCACACCAGGCAAATTCAACGCGCCACAACGCCATCCGTCCCATCCCTCATCGATGTATTGCGCTTCGAACCACTGAGCGTACTCGGTTAAATCCATGCTCAATCCTGTATCATTTGCACGGATTCCACACAGCAATGAACTAGCCACGTGTTTGCGGACATGAATATGATGTACCAAAACATTTTCGTACGTATAGTTGTCTTCTGCTGCGCGTTTCGCACCAAGCGAGGCCAGCACGGTAGAATGGCACTGCTAGGCCACACAGCGGTAATTGCATTTCGAATAGCAGGTGCCTCATCCATTCACACGAATGCAACTTGCATATCACATCCAAAGAAATCGGCCATTGCATCCTTCACTGCACTAATCAAGTCAATGTACGCTTGTGTTGATTCACTGAAAACGAACGCAAATCCCGACGGAAGAAATCGTTGCAGGTATTTTCCATTGTCATGGTGAGAAACTCACCGTCATGCATGCTGTATGTTCCATCGACCGAAGTGTATAGATTTGGACCTTGGGCCTTGATGCATTGTGCACAAGTTGGAAAGGAGAGCACGGGATAAAAAAAAACGACACGAAAGGCGTCGGTGGCCCCTGGAGCACAGGTTGTCTGAAAGTGCAAAGCACAAGCAACTCGTCCTAAAATGCCGGAGTTTGCGTCTTCAACCGTGAAAAAAATCCGGATCAAGGCAACCAAGGTGACCAAGCACGTCGATGTACGCTAGCATTGTTTGTGGGCGCTCCATCGAACTGCGTCGATGAATATGTCGATTTTCGGCCCTAACATAAAGCATAGATCAGAATTGGTTCACCAGCGATATGCAAGGTCCTGCTTACCTGCCGTGGCGTTTTGTATCAAAACTTTTCTGTTGGACAGAGATTTGTTCATTGGAATGACCGCCAACGCTGCAGGATTTTCTCTTGAACATGTGCTTCAAAACCGACATGCAATCTCCTACGTACCCGGGCTGCAGCTCGCAGCGTTGGCTCCACCTTCTTGAGAATTGATTTGTTGATGCCGTGTTTCCTTCGTTCGTGTGGACAACCGTGGGGTGCGTTCGGCAACGCACAATTTGCGATGTTATTGTGAGCATAACCAGCGATCACACAAGTCGCGAGTGTACAAAGACCCAAATGCAAAGCCAATTGCAGCAACTCAAAGCGAAATACCTGGTCTTGCGAGCCGTGAAAGATTGCAGTGGATTTGGCTGGAAAGACGGGTGCCCGATCTAAATGAAATCTTCTCGAGAGTCATAGCTACAGGACGATACGCCGAAGCTTCTGGCTCAGGTAGAAGAGCGGTAGAAGCGGTCAAAATGGCGAAAGTGGCGTCGACCGCGACTCGGCAAGCAGCTTCGTAAGCATGCAAACGGTGGATAGTGGTGTGTCGTTCTCACCAGTGGTGGTGCCATTTTTGCGCGAAACACGATGGAATGCGGTGCCGAATCGTAGAATCGGTTGGGATTGAGGGACGAAATGAACTCGCGATAGTACTGTGCGCCTGACAGAAGTGCGTTGTGATGTGGTTCTGTAGCATACCGGGAGCGAAAGTATGGAGCTACCAGCGCCACAGCCACCACCGCGACATCTTCATCGTCACTTGAAGACGACAAGCTCTCTTCATGTCAGGCAAATTGAGTTTGCTCCACAATCCCAATGCTGAATGGGATGGCATTTTGAAACAGAATTTTTGCCGAACTCAAACGTGAAATTGCTCACCACTTTGCCACCTGACGTTTGGCGCTGTACGACGTTTCGTCGGACATGTACGTGCACCACTCCAACCCGTCCAGAGCAGTGCGAGCATCGTCTGAGGTTTCATATCGCCGTGAGGTGCGATCGCTCGAGAGTGCGCTCACCAACGGCCTCAGAGTGATGTTTCAGCAGCACGTCCATCGGCCAAGGTGTGCTGTTGACGCCTCGGAAGCTGTTATGCCTTCCTTGCGCCGCAGTCACGATGCATCGTGGCTTTAGCGTACCAAGCGCATTTTTCAATAATGCAACGACACCGGTCGAGTGCGTGGAGATCCGACACGCCAGTCACACTAAGACGATGCGTAAATATATGCAAAAAAGTCAAACCCGCCGTCTGGGTCCTCTACAACGTTGTCATCTACCCGTAGTCGGAGATGTGGGCGGTGCCATCGCCGACGCATGAGAAGTTGAGCGCCAACGAATCGACGACGTACATTTGGTAGATGACGTGCAGAAGTACTGCCTGTACACGGGACGCCACGACGAACCAACTGGCCAAGACCTAGCCATGGACGCCGTCAAGGTGCTGTATAAGCTGACACCACCATTTGTCCACAACCCAGGCAAGTATTCACAGAAGGTCGCTACGATTCCAGACCTGGACTTCCAGACTGCGCCAAAGTACGGCCATTGTCAGTACAGCCAACAAGTGGATGATCGACTTCGAGTTCGGCCTGCACGGCACGGGAGGACACGACGAACAGCGGCTTTTAGATCATCGCGTCGTTCGTGCAGCACGAAGGGAATGTAGCAAAAGTGGACACGTCGTGCATGGCTCACGTGCCTAATCTCCAGTATGATAACAACACCACAGCGAGACCTCGTTGAAGGGGCTACAAGGTGACGCGTTCGAAGGCGTTGTAGTCACTGTCGTCGACAGCGACAGTGAGGCTGTCGGTGACACTGCAGGCGAGGATGATGACATCACTGAAGGCGATTATGATCTCTCGTAGTTGTTGTTCACCGTGCGTGGGATGGAAATATCCATAATGACAGCATTTAATTTTCTGCATCTCTGAAGTGATGATGGTGTACGGTGCGGGAGCTCAGGTCTCAGGTCGTATTGGTGACGGTCGATGTCGGTGAGCTACGATGTGGTGACTAGCACTGTGTGCTATGGACTAAGACTGACTGAGGTCAATAAAAGTATAGATCGCTCTTTCAAAGAACGCAAATACGTTGGAGTTCGTCTACAAATTGTCTTTATCTTCTTTGCCGCAATGTGCTGTAGGTGCGGCCGAGGAGTCCTGAAGTAGCAGATGCACCGTGTGGTCAACAGGGCTGGAGGAAGCCCTCAACAGACGAATCGCAATTGATCATTGGGTTGAGCCCAGGGTTTGGAATATTTGAGTACGGACAATGGATGGAAAGATCATTTGTCCTCACCTTAGGAACTCGCGGCCTGTTGCTCGGTCCAAGAAAGCCCGTGCAACTCGCCACGAGACAAGGCGGCTTGCGTGAGAAGCAGCGTCGGCAAAGTCATCACAGATGATTGATTTGCTCCATCTTACGTTCCTGGTTGATTATTTCAACCAAAGCACTTTCATGGGAAGCGACCTGGCCGAATAATTTACCATCTACTTCTAGCTGGTCTCCGTGTCTCGTAGCAAGCAGGTCACGAGCTATCACCATAGACCCAATACGACCATGTACTCGTCATACACATAGTCTTCCTCGCTGGTCACGTCATGCGTGGTCAACGTGGTGGTGAGCGGTTTGACGATGGCGTGTCGGACGATACAGTACGGGCAAGACCGCGATGTGGTGCATTTCTCGCCTTGAACATGCTGGTGCGTGAGCGACCCATTGCATGCGCGTCGCGATGGAAAAACTCACCGTCGCCGTCGCCTGCAAAGCGCACGACGCAGTGCTCTTGCTGAAGCAAACCGTCACCATTCTTTGCGGTGGTTGGATCTATTTGGAGATCACTAACTGCTCGCAGCTCGAGAGATCTAGGACATCTCCAGTGCCGGTGGATGGAGCACTGCGAGGTATCACCGGCAGCTCGCGACTCGTGTGGTCGGGGAGACTGGGATCGGAGCGACAGGAACGCACGGCAGTGGCCTTAGCCCACAGGCGTCGGTTGCGATCGCTCGTCGAACACGCGGACGGTGTCGGTCGTTGCATCTGCGATGTGCAGCTCGTACTCGCCACTGGCGCCAAGGCCACTTAGACATCGGCGAGCGCCACGATGCGGTGGGTAGTGTGGTGTGCGGTGGCGGTAAGCGTGCTTGCTGGTGCAGAGGCTCGACATGGTCACGATAGCGAGATAGCAATCTCTATCCACATCCGTCAGTCAGATCACGCGGTTACCCGCAACCATCACCAGCAGCATCGTCATCACCGTCGACATCAGGATCAAAGAGAACACAGGGCAGCGAATGGCGACCGCATGATTGATTACGAGCACGGCAGCGTGCGCTTCGCAGGCAAGAACGACGACGCGTTAGTCGATGACACGGATCGCCACGTTGACGACGATACCAACGACGGCCGTGGCCACGAGACGCAGATGGCTCTTGCTGTGTCCGAAGTCGCGACTCGTGCAGTCGGTGAGACCGGCATCGCACGACCCGAGATAGCGATGCTACTTGGCGTCGTTGGTGGCGCTGTCGCCCTGGTGCTCAGCGTCATTGCGTTCATGCTGTCGCGCAGGGAAGACGACCACGCCGTGGAAGCAGCAACGGCACCACCAGTAGAGACACCAGCGACACGCGAAGCGTGCGTTTAAGAGCCCGTACGAGCAACCGGTCCTTCGTATGACTGACTGTCCACGCCATAGATGCATAAATGTCCATCAATCGAGAGCAACTTGTCCGACAGCCACTCACTCCGCTGGCGCTGCATGCATGGTTGTTGCCATGACAGTGCAGAGACAGCAGGCGATGGCCTTGTGGTGTCGCGGACGACATCCATTATAGAAAATCATCACAGCCCCGTCACGTGGGCATGGCGCGTCACGCGACGCATTCCTCGGTGGCGAAGAGCCATGACGCGCTCTGAGCAGTCATCTCCGTGAGAGTGGTGGTCGTCACGGCGCCATGACATCGACCCAGCTTCCCCCGTCACGTCAGTCAATGCAGCGGACGCGAATCCGGTGTCATAATAATCGAAGCATGATGTCAGCACGGCACGGTTTGGCATGGCATGGCTGGCACGCGCCTGGCGCTGCTGTCATCGAGCAGCTCCAGAATTTTTCACGACTGAGACCACCCCATTGGGGCCTTCCATTCTCGACCAACCCACACTCAGACATCCGAGAACGCACGTGGCACACATGAACTCGCACCAGCACCACAGGCTGTCTGCACATGTCTAACGGGCACTTGCCAACATGCACGCACGCCACGGGGCGTCACCTTCTCGGTCGGCTCGCCACCTTCCGCAGCCCCCACATGGGTGCACTTGTGCCCGCAGCATCGGCATCAGGTTGGAGAGGGCATTCGGTGCGACAGGGGGCAACGAACAGTGACGCGTCGACGCTGGCCTTGCGGGTCATCCTTCCCGGGCGTTCTTGTAGAGGGATGCATCTTTCCCCCTCGAGTCGGCGCGCGTCACAGCATTCTTCCACGGGCTTTCCGAGGTGACTGACAAGACAGGGTCGCTGTCGCCCGCCAGTGCGGCGTTGCATGGCCTGGCCAGAGCTCAATCGACCACGCGACGACCACATCCGAGCACACAGAGAGACCACCATGGCCAACGCCAACAACTCCGTGGAAACGCAGCAGGAGATCGAGAAGCTGCACGAGCAGATCAATAAGGGCGCCGAAGAAACCAAGTCGTACTTGGCGCTGGTATGTGTGTGTCTGCGCTGATGGTCAAGGCTGATGATGGTGGCGTCGGTCAGAGTTGACGGATGATGATGATGATGATGATGATGATGATGCAGTTGACGGAGAAGCTGCAGGAGTATGATGCGCACTACAAGGTGACGGAGACGGCGACGTCGTACATGCAGTCGGGCATGGACCGCGTGCACGCGTCGGTGGAAGAGCTCAAGCAGATGGGTGAGCGCGTCAAGCAGCAGTCCAAGTCGACCTCGGACTCGCTGATCGAGAGCACGCAGGCCTCGCTCCAGAAGGTGCAGGCGTCGCTGGATGACCTCAAGACTCGCGCTCGCGACTACGATCAGCGCGTGCGGGTGAGAATGCGACGCTGCTGCATTGTGGCTAATGCGAGAGCGCTGATGATGTCTCTTGGTTGCGGATATGTTCAAGCAGACCTCGGTGACGTCGACGGTCTCGTCGTCGGTCGCGACGGCCCAGGGCACCATTGAGACGGCCAAGGGCACGGTCGCGAACTCGATCGAGTCGATCGTGAGCACCACGCGCCAGACGACCACGTCCACGCTGGAATCGGCCACGGCCCAGCTCCAGCGCGTGCGCGACACGATGTACGACACGGCCGTGAGCGCCGGCCAGACGGCTATGGTGGCCACCGGTGGTGCCGTCATCAAGGCCGAACAGGTCGATGAGATGTATGGCGTGCGTGGCACCATTGCCGGCACGGTCGCTGCTGTGTCGGAGAAGGTGAAGGAAGTGGACCAGAAGTTCGGTCTGCTGGAGAAGGCCAGCAAGCTGGACGAGAAGGTGAGCGGTGGCATGGGCGCGCAGCTGATGAACCGCGGCCTCGACTTCATGCAGCACTCGGTCGATTACGTGTCGGAGACGCTGCACCAGGCCAAGGTGGCTGCCTCGGAGCACCAGAAGGCTGAAGAGAAGACGACGCCAGCACCAGAGGCCGCGGCCGCGGCCACCACCGACGCCAACGTCGAACCAACCAAGACGAACTAAGTTCCGATGCCTCGCACGTCGGCGCCTCCATTGAGGCACAGTTCCTGCTGTTTAGACTGCTAGTTTTTATTGATGAGATTGCAATATCGACATGAAGTATTGAAAATGTCCTTCTCTATGTGCTGCAGCGTCTTGATTCGCGGGAGATTGTTCATTGCGATGCAGCAGCACAACCAGATTTGGGCTTCTTCCTGATTGCTTGGTGCCCACACGATGAGCGCACTGAGCAGGCGCTGGAGCAGCGTGATGATGGTTTACAGCATATTGATGGATTATTACACAGGTCACTGATGAGCTTCTGATTCGTGGTTCTTGTGCTGTGCGAGCCACGTCGCTGGCTTGTCGATCAAGCTGTTGACCATGTCAGCCAGCGCTTCCAGTGCTTTCGCCGCATCTGCTTCTTCACTGGATGGTGTCGTTCGCTGGGTGGGTCGCGGCTCAGCGTTCTTGTTGTCTCCCAGCCACGTCGCCGGTTTGTCCACCCAACCGGTTGCTGCGTCGCTCAATGCCTGTAGACCTTTCGCGGTGTCCGCTGGGTCAGGCTTCGCTGCTGTGATATTGTGTTCCTCGGTGTTGAGCGTGTCCACATGGCTACGACCGAGCCACGTGTTGGGTGTATTGAACAGGCTCTTGACCATGTCGACTAGCGCAGTGAGACCATCGACACCAGCCTGCTCGTTGTTGATCCCCGCTGTCGATGGAGCAGGGACGCTGAATGAGGCGACGTGCACGACGTTGTCATCATCGCCGCAGCGAAGGTGTGGCGCCGTGGATGGAGAACTGGACACCACCGTCTGCACGGTGGCAGCGAGAGCGCAGATGAAGGCGAGTCGGAGCGGATGCATGGTCGTTCGATGCTGAGAGGTGCTGCTGGATCTCCTGCTGTGTCTTGTGGCGCGATTTCGGTAATGACGGTCTCCGTCTCCTTGCAGCGGCGTTTGCTTTTTGATTTGCGAGCGTGCAGCATTCAGGAAACCAGTCGACCGATTCGTGATATGGTTGCAGCGACCACGTAGTCTGCACGGGGACGATCTTTGCATGCCTCTGCTCGTCGCAACGCGATGGTTCTGACCAGCGAGCTATCAACCAACGCGTGAACTTACGCAACTCAACAGCGCACGAGAACCAGCGCGAAGGAGCATATCATGCAAACGAATCCTTGCGCTTGGAGCACCAGGTGCGGACTGTGCATGGTTGAGAAGCGCTGTGCCTGCTGTATCACAGGGAATCGTTGTAAGACGAGGACCGAGTTGTTGAGCTCAAACTGAGATATGGTACGGGATAGCAACGTGCCCTGCGTTGGACAATACGGGAGCAGCAGCACCGCAGTCGTCCCACGAGGCGGCAATGCCGACCGCAATTGATCGACGAGGGAAAACCGAGCTGGGTTGGGTTGGCACTGGGAGCAACTCACAGCTACATTCCTCTGAGCTCCCAGTAGCGAGAAGGTTGTGACGCCCGAGGCGTTGTTGTTGTCTCCCAACCATGTTGCTGGTCGGTCGAAGAGGCTCTCGACCATGCAGAGAGTGCCTGAAGTCCTTGGGCAGCGGTCGCGGGATCGGGAGTTGGTGTCGGCGTCTTGCATTCGGTGTTTGCGCGTGTCAACGTGGCTACGACCGAGCCACGTGTTGGTCGTGTTCATCAAGCTCCGCAGCATTTCGATCAGCGCTGTGAGGCCTTTGACTCCGGCGTCATTGTCTACAGCAGTCGCATTCACAGAGGAAGGAGCTGGGACGTCTGGGGCAGTGACATTGGCGTCGGAACCGTAGCTGTTTGAGCGCAAGCGAGGTGATCGAATCTTGCCACAACAATGGCGCTGTCCGCAGCGGCCAAGACGCAAAAAAAAATTTCTGCGTAGCCAACCACCACGCATCTCGCAGCACCCAACAGCATGGCTAGCAGTGGGCAGGTCGCGCTGCGTGGGAAGTCATTTCGGGAATCAAGATTGTGATGGATGATGGTCGATTTGGCAATTGCGACTGCTGATTATCGCATAAGTTAAGACGAGCGAGCGCAGCTCTGCGTGCTTGCTATGACTCACCATCGCCGTTCCAGATTTCGATTACGTCGAAGACGCACGACGTGGCGATGGTGTAGCTCAGAGAGCGCCACAGATCAACTTTCTTGGAGATCTCGCTCAGACGATTCCCGTACTCGATGGATTGCTGGACGCGAGCCACAGCTCTGCCTGTTCCAGGCAGTCTCGGTTGCGTTGCTGTTGGCACTGCGGCGCCAAAGCGACGCCGTTTGCGAACGTGATCCACGGTTTGGTCGGCGTGTGCCTCGAGCGTCGTCAGCTGCATCTTGGAGAGATTCTGTGCTGCGCTGTAGAGCGCGAACAAGTGCTTGTTGGCGTATCCAATGAGCGCCATGTACCGCTTCGATAGAGCTTGGAAGCTGGCGTAGCGGTGCCGGAATTGCTCGGTGGCACAATTGCGAACCACACGGATGGCCGTGCTGTAGTCACCTCTGTCGTGGCGTGGTGCATGACCAGCAGGCAGTGCACTAACGTCATCAAGCTGAAGCTGGATCTTCAACGCTTCCAGCAAGTCGTACTTGACCTTGACAATGGTCGACCGCTGCAACAGGAATTGCTCGATCGACGCCATGATCTCCACCAGCTCGCTCTTGTCGATACTTTTCTCGTACATGACGCGCAGGATCTGCGTAAACGTGATTACAAATCCAATTCAAACAACGTACGTTGATAATCCTGCAGCAGTGTCAAAGACGTACGTCCATGTGGGTGGACGAGAAGCACTGGAACGGTGGCGCGTGACTGGAGTTCTCCATCAGCAATTGCCATTGCTCTGACACATCATGAAGCTCTTTCATCAATCGCCTTCGCTCCATTACCAATCGCTGGATCGCTTGTTGCGCGTCCGAGGGTGGCGGTGCCTTCGATATCGCCGCATTTGCGGTTGCACAGCATTGCCGTGGTTCGCTCGCGTCTCCAGAGTTGGTTGCAGCATCAACGGATCCCTGGACGTCCCGTGAAAGTCCAGGCTGCTCGCTCGTGGCGTGCCGCAGCTTCGCTTCACACGCGCTCAGTTGAGCTCGCAGCCGATCGCGATCCTGCACCGCAAACGCCAGACGGTTCTGATCGCAGCACGAGCACGGCAGTCAGTCAATGCACGCTGCCACCTGACGGTAGATATTGCAACGCAACGCATGCTGCGCCACGCAGCCAACGCACCAGCACAGCTCGACTGAAGGGAGCGATCTGCACCTGCGTGCGCAGCTTGACGTCGAGCACCGTGAGGAAGCCACAGCGCTTGCACAGCAGGACGCCATCGACCTCACGCTCGGCATCGAGCGCCAGAGAGCAACACTCGCACAGCACTGCTCTCTCTGAACAGCTGCCGCTGCACACACAGAGGTCAATGGGCATGATCACCACCGTCCATGGTCCAGCGACTCACCAAGCAAAGAACAGGGGGGCCATTGCCGACGTCGGCAGCGCCAGCGCGACGGGGACGGGGGTGGGAGTGTCTGCATGCAAATCAACCTGCGGTTGGTGTTTCGCAGTCGCAGCACCGGCGCAGCCTGGACGCGGACATTTCCACCAGCGCGCGCCCAGCGTGTCGTGACTGCGCATGACCATTGATGCGCGAGAAATGCCAACGGGCGGAGCAATCCACCCGTGAGATCTGAACAGCCGGAGCGCCCCCGCAACAACTGAAATGGGTAGAAATGCTGCACTGTGACTACGTGAACAGGATTCGCGCTCGTGCAACAAAATTTGGTGGTTTGTCGCATTCGAGCTCCACCACGTTGACGAATCCAAAGTCCATCCTGACCATGTTGCAGGCGAAGAACAGCTCCAATGCCACATGGACCGATGGAAGCGATCGAGAACTGCGCCCCACAGCGATACACGATGGCGTTCATCAGGGCCAGTTCTAACTAGTTCGATCTCCGAGCCAGATTGCTGTTATAATTTGGAAGAAAGCATGAACTCGTGAAATTGCGATTTTTAGAAATCAACTGACTGAGCAGGGCTCTCACTTCCAATGTGCCTGTGGACATCTTCAACCCAACGAATTGCCACCTGGCGCGCCGATGCCAGCTGAATCCATTTCCGTTCATCTGTTCCAACGCCAGAAAATCAAAGATGCGCCCCGGAATTGGCACTTTGCATTCGTCATCAGTTTGTCAAAGCAGCAGGTGCTCGTTTCGGATGCATAAACTTCGGCGATCGATTACGGCCGCCACCAACAAATAAATTCCAATCTGGATCATATCAATTCCCCTTGCATATTCAATGAGATGGGCTTTCCAGAGAAGAAATGGTCATGCGTTCACCACCACACGCACATGTATTCAACCCCGTGAAAGCTGCGCTGCAATTCGAACCCATTTTGTTGCAGTGAATCAATTCCTTGCACCGTGCACCAAGTTCCTCAGATAATACCCCACCCCTTGATTGGTCGCTGGCTGCCAGCCTCATTTTTAGCTGACTTTTGTCACCCCTTTGCACGTCACCGTGGGATCCTTCCACCCCGCCTCCAGCTGCGACGTGGATTGCATATACCATCCCTCCAGAACCTGAACGTCGAGTGGGTGCTTGGCTTGCCACTGCCTTGACCTGAAGCATTCGACAACTTGCCTCAAGACCACCACATCCCAATGAGCGCGCGGGAGCCGCTCATGAAGACGCCCGCCGATGGCGGCAATGCCGTCGCCGTGACGGGCAACGACCCGCAAATGCCGCGCGTGATCCGCCGCTCGCAGCTGCCGCGCTTCAGCAGCAAGCGCAGCACGCTGTCGCAGCAGACCAGCCTCGAAGATGCCCCACGATCGGCGCCCATGGCGCCCATGGACCTTTCCAGCGTGGACGCGTTGATGGCGGGAGGCGTGACGGCGATGCATGAGCGCCTCGCGACTGTCGTGGAAGAAGCTCTGGGCACGTCGATCCCAAGCATGGAAGTGCGGTTCGAGGACGTCAAGCTGTCGGCGCAGATGACGGTCGCGCACGGCAAGCACGGCTCCGCGCAGGTGCCAACGCTGTGGACCCAATTGAGTGGATCGCTGACCAAGTGCTGCCACGACAGCAGTACGGTGGAGAAGGAGATCCTGCGCGGCGTGACTGGCGTGCTCAAGCCTGGACGCATCACGCTCGTGCTCGGCCAGCCTGGCTCGGGCAAGTCGTCACTGATGAAAATTCTCAGCGGCCGCTTCCCGATGGACAAGAACATTGATTTCAGCGGCAGCATCAAGTACAACCACCACGACCGCAAGGAAGTGCTGTCGGTCTTGCCGCGCCTCGTGTCGTACGCCGACCAGCACGACAACCACCACCCGACGATGACTGTGCTCGAGAACTTCCAGTTCGCACACAAGTGTTGTGCTGGCGATGGACTTGAGCCTTGGATGGTGGAAGCCCTGAAGAACTGCACGCCAGATCAGCACGAGCGCGCTGTGGAGGTGATCAACGCGCATCAGAAGCATGCTCCAGAGCTGATTGTCAAGACGCTTGGGCTTGATCGCTGCAAGGACACGATCGTCGGTGACGCCATGCTTCGTGGCGTGTCCGGTGGCGAACGCAAGCGTGTGACCACGGGCGAGATGGCGTTCGGCAAGAAGCTGGTTGTGCTGTTGGATGAGATCAGCACTGGTCTGGATTCGGCCGCGACGTTCGATATTGTCAAGTCGATGAAGAGTCTGGCTGTCAACATGCACAAGACAGTGGCGATCTCGCTGCTCCAACCACCACCGGAGGTGTACGAGCTCTTCGACGACATCTTGATCATGAACGATGGTTCCATCACGTACCACGGTTCACGCGAAGAGGTTCTTCCGTACTTTGAGGCGCTTGGCTTCCGTTGCCCGCCACGTCGCGACGTTGCCGACTTTTTGCTCGACTTGGGCACGGACAAGCAACACATCTACCAGATCCCAGGCGTGCAGCATCTTCCTTTCCAGGCATCCGAATTCTCCGATCTGTTCAAGCAATCGGCGATCTTCCAGGCTACGGTTGAGCACCTGAACGTGCCGTTTGAGCGACCATCGAATCCAGTCGAGCCATCGCCTGACGATTTCCAACCTTTCCGAAACAGTTTCGCCCAAGATCTCGCGAACTTGATTCAGCGTCAGATGCTGCTCACGCTTCGAAACCGAGCTTTCATCGTCGGTCGCTCGTTGATGGTGACGATCATGGGCATTCTCTACGGCACAACCTTCTGGCAGATGGATGAATCCAATGCGCAACTGGTGCTTGGTCTGCTCTTCTCCAGCACCATGTTCTTGTCGATGGGCACAGCGTCTCAAGTTCCGACGTTTATGGCCGCGCGCGGGGTGTTCTACAAGCAACGAGGATCCAACTTCTTCCGATCGGCTGCGTACGTTCTCGCGACGTCGTTGACGCAGATTCCATTTGCGTTGATCGAGACCGCGATCTTTGGTTCGCTCGTGTACTGGATGGGTGGCTACTATGCGTCCGCGGATCGCTTCCTCGTCTTCCTCTTCACGCTCTTCTTGTGCCAAATGTGCTTCACGGCGTTCTTCTTCTTCGTCGCGTCTGCCTCCCCGAACTTGACGATCGCCCAGCCATCGATGGCCGTTGCAATTCTGCTGTTTGTTCTCTTCGGTGGCTTCATGATCACGGAAGACAACATTCCAGACTACTTCATTTGGATCTACTGGATCAATCCAATCGCGTACAGCATTCGGGCTCTTGGTGTGAACCAGTTTCGGGCGCCGATCTACACGGAATCCTGTGAACTGAAGGGGGTCGACTATTGCGAGACGGTCAAGATGCGCCCTGGTGAGTATGCGCTCTCACTTTTTGACATGAAGAGCGATCTGGTCTGGATCTACGCCGCCTGGATGTTTTACGCTGGAAGCTACATTCTTCTCGTCGGGGCCTCGTACTTTGTCCTTGAGTTCAAGCGCTACGAAGGTCCTGAAAGCACGATGGCAGTTCAGGAAGACAACGATGCTATCAGCGCGTCAAAGCTTGCGAATGCCTCGGAAGGCAATGGAGACAATTATGTGTTGCACCCATCCACACCGGCAGGAAGAACAAACAACGATTCCGATGACACACTCATCAACATCCCTGGCGAAGGTGCTAGTGGTTTTGTGCCAGTGTCCTTGGCGTTCATCGATTTGTGGTACTCCGTGCCAATGCCTGGCGGCAAGAAGGACGAAGATATCGACTTGCTCAAGGGTGTCTCTGGCTTTGCACTTCCTGGTACGATGACCGCCCTTATGGGTTCATCTGGAGCAGGCAAGACGACTCTCATGGATGTGATTGCTGGCCGAAAGACCGGAGGAAAGATTCGTGGTCAGATTCTGCTGAACGGCTATCCATCGAACGAACTCGCCGTCCGCCGCTGCACGGGCTACTGCGAACAAATGGACATCCATTCCGACTCGGCCACTATCCGCGAAGCCCTCACATTTTCCGCTTTGCTTCGTCAAGATTCGCGGGTTTCTGTGGAACAAAAGATGGCATCGGTTCAAGAATGCATTGATTTGCTCGAGCTGGAGCCAATTGCCGACAAGATCATTCGAGGCTCGTCTACGGAACAGATGAAGCGAGTGACAATCGGTGTGGAACTTGCCGCGCAACCAAGTATTCTGTTTATGGACGAACCTACCAGTGGCTTGGATGCACGCTCAGCTAAGTTGATCATGAATTGCGTGCGCAAGATCGCCGACTCCGGACGCACCGTGATCTGTACGATCCACCAGCCTAGCTCGGAAGTGTTCCACCTCTTTGACAGCCTGTTGCTCCTGAAGCGTGGTGGCCAGACTGTTTTCTTCGGCGAACTCGGCAAAGAATCTAGCAAGCTCATCGATTACTTCGAAAGCGTCCCAGAAGTCACTTCTATCAAGCCTGGCTACAACCCCGCCACGTGGATGCTCGAGTGCATTGGTGCAGGTGTTGGTAACGATCAGGTCGTCGATTTTGCGGAGCACTTCAGCGAGAGCGATCAGAAAAAGTTGCTGGATGAAGATCTCGACCAAGATGGTGTGTCACGTCCTTCTCCATTCCTTCCAGAAATGGTGTTCGTGACCAAGCGTGCTTCGAAGCCAGCCATTCAGTTGCAGCAACTTTGTTTGCGATTCTTTCGTCTGTACTGGCGCACGCCAACGTACAACCTGACTCGTTTGATGCTCAGCATTGTCTTGTCGACCCTGTTCGGCGTCATTTACCAAGGCACCAAGTACGACACTTTCCAGGGTGCCAACGCTGGTGTCGGCATGATCTTCGTGAGCACCATTTTCTTTGGCATGATCTCGTTCAACAGTGTGCTTCCCGTGGCTGCAGCCGAGCGAACCGCGTTCTACCGCGAACGTGCTTGCCAGACGTACAATGCCCTCTACTACTTCATTGCTAGCACTCTGGCCGAGATTCCGTACGTCTTCCTCTCGTCATTCTTCTTCACAATGATTTACTTCCCAAGCGTTGGTTTCCACGGCTACACGACGTTCTTCTTCTACTGGTTTGTGCTGTCGCTCAACGTGCTGGTCCAGGTATACCTTGGTCAGCTCTTGGTGTTCCTCCTCCCAAGTGTCGAAGTGGCGTCGGTGTTTGGTGCGCTCATCAACACTATCTTCTTCCTCTTCTCCGGCTTCAACCCTCCAACGAACAACATCCCAACTGCATACAAGTGGATCCACTACATCTCCCCACCATCGTACAGCATTGCAGTGCTTACTGCTTCGGTGTTTGGCGACTGCCCAAACCCATCTGACACCGGAAAGCTCGGCTGCAAGTTGGTGAAGGATATGCCACCAGGAACGACTCCAATCAACCTCAAGATGTACGTTGAAAATGTCTTCAACATGAAGCACGGAGACATCATGCAGAACACCATGATCATCGTGATCCTCATCATTGCGCTCCGTCTCCTCGCATTGGTGGCGCTCCGATACGTCAACCACCAGAAGCGCTAGGCTTCTGTTGTATGTAAGTGCATAAATATATGACTTATCAAACCGTCGTAGTTGTCCTTCTCTCAGCGGTTGTCCTAGAAACGAGAAATGAATGTGCGTTGTTCTCAACTTCAGTCACCATGACTCATCGACTCCAATCACTGACCTACTGTTTCCAAATTCTATCTGTTGTTGGTCTTCTCTAGGCCGTTCTTCGACCAAGCGATCACAATGCGAGTCGAGTGGACAGCATCACCACTCCCACTTAGTCTTGACGAAGGCGGCGAGGAATCGGGCGTGGGATGTCCGAGGGCAGTGGAAGCTTCTGAAGCATGCGGATGTGCCCTTCATACATGCTGAACATATCGAAGCGCTTGTTGCCAATACCAAGAATGGCACCGTGGTCAATCCGGTCAAGGAACGGCATCTTGTGCCATCGTCCCGTAGCCGACTCGCCTGTGAACTCAACAACCTGGCCACGGCCATCGCTGATCTGCGACGGTAAGCTGACCAAGCCATCGTTCTGCTGCCACGCGTTGCTCCAGCCATGCTCTGGACCGTAGCGACTGCCCAAGAGCAAGCTCACAGGCTGCAGGATCGGCAGCATCGTCGTGAGATGCGGGTACTGTACCTTGCGGAACAGCAGGTTCATGCCTTGGAACGAGTCGCTGTTGGTGAAGCTATAGTAGTACACGTTCGGCAGCGTCTCGACCCACGCGTTCTCTTCACGCGCACCGGCAGTCGACAGACTATGCACGGAGATGTCCTGGAAGCCCGGCTTGAATAGTCCACTATGGACAACGCGCTTGGCGTACGCGTGCAGCGACTCTCGCGGTTGGCGTGGTTCCAGATCCCATTGATCCAGCTTGGCGTCGTACAAGTCCGTGTAGCCGCCCCCAGCTGCGCCGAGAAGAGCAACAGCGCCACCAACCAGATTTTCCAACACGTCTCCACCCTTGTAGACCATGTCCGCCACCAGCGTGCCTTGGTTCGGACTCGAGATCGTCGTCACAGACTCCACCCAGTCCAAGCCACCGCCAAACAACGGATGCGACGACGCGTCTTCCTCCACTGGAGCGCCCTTCGTRCCMTTGTTSAGCATCTGCGTCARCATGCGGAYGGTCTGGCCGCCCATGCTGTGGCCCATCAAATGCACCTTCTGGATCGTGCCATTCACGTCGGWTCCCCACTCTGGGAACAGCCCATCAAACGTGCGACCGAACTGCTTGTGACCGTAGTGCTTGGAGTGGCGTGGCCCGTAGTTGACTTGTCCTCCCTTGATCTGTGCGTACAGGTCGCACGCGAGATCCCAATTGCTCGAGAAAGAGCCCACCTCGGTGCTGTAGACGTCGTAGCCGCGATCACGCAGCATCTGCTCGAAGTCGCCTTGCCGACCGCCCCAGTACTTGTAGCCGGCCACTTCATCGCGGCCCCAGCCAGCCCAGCCATAGACCAGAATCACCGGGAACTTGTTCTGAGCCACGACGATCGCTGGTGCCCGAATGGCACTGAGCACCAGTAGCAACACCGTCGCGAAGCGAGGAAGCAGGTGCGCCATTGCCTTCAAAGTCCGCAACTCGAGGAATTGCCAAGTGAGCTCCGGTCGGCGTGTGAGTGAGTCACGGTCGGTCTCGTCAACGAGCTCGGCGAGGCTGGACCGCGCGTGCACGTTGATGGTGACGGCTGCCATGTGGGCTGGCATGTTCAAGAGCAAGAGTGGGCTTCCTCGGGGAAGTGCATCCGCGCAGCGCCAGGACGCCCTCGCCATTTGCCAGCGCATCGGCACACTCTGCTGCTCCTTCACGCACCGGCACGGTGCGTTCCTGTTTGTGCGCTCAACCAGCGACTCACAATGCGCTGGCGTGGCGTGGAAACTGGAGCAAGCACGTGGCATCTGGCTTGGATGAATGCGATCGAAGAGCGAGCGCAGGCTTCCCGGTGTCATCGCGTGCAGCGCGATGACTGGCCTGGCGTGACATGACTGGGTGCAGCTGCTTCAACGAGGCTGATGCATTGGTCGTTGTCAAACCATGTCCCCGACCAAAATGAAAGAACAGGATTTACCGTGCACTGCGCTTGCTTGATATCTCCAGCAAGGCACACGAAGCACACACTGCGCTCGTTCGTCGTCACCGCTTCGTGGAAATCCTTGAACTTGAATGGCAATTCCTTGTCCATTAGGCTTCATCATCCGCGACCTAGCCACCATGAAGTTCCAAAGTCACCAGAGCACGCCAGCGAATTCTATCGGCTGTCTTGTAGACTCGTCAGGTATGTTTGACAGTCGTTATGGACGCATTCACATCGCTGATTGCCTTCGATCGAAGTCCTTGCTTGACGTTCTTGTCTTTCATGACCTCAGCGACCGCAATCGATCTTCTCTGTGTAGTATTCTCTCTGCGTCACCGACAGAAAGAAGCACCAGACTACGATGCGTCGCTGACTGCGACTGCCACAAGTATGACTGCATGGGGTTGTGGCTCGATTTCGTGGCTTGTGTCGATTTCATCAGCTCTTCCACGTGAATCGAGTGGTGACTCTTGGAGCGCGCAGCGAGGTGCTCGTTCTCCTCCGATAGCTGCTCGATGATCCCAACTTGGCATCGTCCTCACCGTGGAACTGACCATCAACTCGTCAACAACTCAAATGCACGCACTGCGTTCTGCTCGAGTGAGTGCGAATGGCTTGGACGTGGTCGAAGCACATCGGTTGCAGCATTCCAGGAACTGGTAAGGCACTGCACGAGAATCCAGAAATCGCGGCGGCTGGCCTCACGATGACCACGACGCCAGCAGCAACAGCCATGACGTCACAGCAGCCATTCCATCGGCGACCTTCCCTCTTCAGAAAAGAACAACCTTCGCTCTCCCTGTTTCTGCTCCATGCTGAGCCCATCGCCGAATTCCCGACCGCAACATCTTTTGATCATCCATCCTCACAAGTTGGTGAATGCGCTGCTGTGAGGACTCATCGCCGCAGCGCAGTCGACACCTTCGTCACACCATGTCGTTGCTCGCCTCACCATAATACCATCGCAGTTGGGGACGTCGTTGGCGTGTGCTGTGCACACGCACGCGCGCTCGTCTGGTCAACGTCGGCCGAATCAGACCACCACGGCAGGTCTGTGGTCCACTTGGCAGCCGGACGCCAGTCACTCAGCAGCACCGTTGAACCTGCAAATGGCAAAGCCAGGTCGGGCTTTTTTGAACTTGGCGAGGTGCTGCTGGAACGACAAGGAAGTGAGCGGCACTCGCAGCAGCTCAGTTGTTGTGTTCCCAGCGTGTCCACGAGATGTCGCTCAAGACGCTTCTCGCAAGTCTCGTTGTGCTAACGTGCGCGGCGTC
Source organism: Lagenidium giganteum (assembly GCA_002286825.1). Lineage (NCBI taxonomy): Eukaryota > Oomycota > Peronosporomycetes > Pythiales > Pythiaceae > Lagenidium > Lagenidium giganteum. Next base: position 77,806 of record NSDO01000146.1, read on the forward strand.
ACTAAACAGCGTCCGTGCCCAGAACCAGTTCCCAGTCGTGCTCGTCCACGGACTCGCTGGCTGGGGACGGTCCGAACTCGACGGATACAAGTACTGGGGCGGTCGACAGGGCGATCTAGAACAAAAGCTCCGCGCCAAGGGATTCAACGTCCTCACAGCCACCGTCGGGCCCTTCGCCAGCAACTGGGACCGCGCCTGCGACCTGTACGCACAGATCAAGGGAGGACAAGTCAACTACGGGCCACGCCACTCCAAGCACTACGGTCACAAGCAGTTCGGTCGCACGTTTGATGGGCTGTTCCCAGAGTGGGGATCCGACGTGAATGGCACGATCCAGAAGGTGCATTTGATGGGCCACAGCATGGGCGGCCAGACCATCCGCATGCTGACGCAGATGCTGAACAAGGGCACGAAGGGCGCTCCAGTGGAGGAAGACGCGTTGTCGCATCCGTTGTTTGGCGGTGGCTTGGACTGGGTGGAGTCTGTGACGACGATCTCGAGTCCGAACCAGGGCACGTTGCTGGCTGACATGATCTACAAGGATGGCGACCTGTTCGAGAGTGCCGTGAGCGGTGTGCTGGCGTTTGCCGGTGTGGGTGGTAACAAGTTCAAGGGCTTCTTCGATGCCAAGCTAGATCAGTGGGGGCTGGATGCGCGTCGTGAGAATGAACGATTGAGCGCGTATGTCAAACGCGTGGTGCACAGTGGGCTGTTCAAGCCCGGTTTCCAGGACACGTGTGGTCACAGTTTGTCCACGTACGGCGCTGCAGAAGAGAACGCGTGGGTCGAAACGCTGTCCAACGTGTTCTACTACAGCTTCGCCAACAAGGACTCGTTCACAGGGTTCGACCTGCTCTTCCGACGTGTCGACTTCCCCAACCTCCTCACCATGATGCTGCCACTGCAAGCGACGAGTTTGTTGCTGGGCGGACGCTATGGCCCTGAGCGCGGCTTCAGCGAAGCGTGGCAACCCAACGACGGGCTCGTGAGCGTCGAGTCGATGCGCAGTGACGGTATTGGCGAGACCGTGACGTTCGACGGTGAGTCAGCTCGTGGGCGATGGCACGAGATGCCGTTCCTGAATCGCATGGACCACGGCGCGATCATCGGCATTGGCAACAAGCGCCAGCCAGTGGTGGGCATGTACGCGTCGCATCTGCAGATGCTGCAAAACCTGCCGCTGCCGTCGGATCCGCCACGCCGTCGTCATTTGCGAGGTGGCTTCCTGTGATTGCAGTCACTCACTTGTGTGTGATTGAGCGTGTTGTCGTAATGGAAACTGAAGATGTCTCTTTGATGGACGTCTTACCGCCGATTCTTTCGTGGCTTTGTGTGCGTCTCGCGTGGGTGAGATGCGTCGCATGTCGAGTTCTGCTGCCATGTATTGCTAACCCTTCATTACGTTCACAGCAAATACCAGCAACCTGGTCGTGCATGTTCTGACGCAGTCTCTGTCTGGGTACAACCGGCACCATCGTGCATACTTACGACTGCGCACGACGGAGAAAACCTGAGAACAGAATGACGACTTTTATCGCTGCAGAGAGAGAGAGAGAGAGAGAGAGA